>CABEEJ010003473.1:62621-82009 GCA_901482245.1 Timema douglasi | reverse complement strand
GTTGGTGAGCCTTGGTGAGTTAGACAACCTCCATATTACTAGGTTGTAGTGTGTTGCATATCCTTTGTTTGGAACATCGTTACAGGCATACCATGTAAGGGAAGAGTGACACCAATAAAAGAGCGTTGGAATTATAGAGAGCTAACAATAATAAATTGGTGCAAACGAATCACAACAAACTGGTTGACAATGGAGGACAAAGTGACTGACACGAGTAGGACCATGTCATGGACAATCGATCAACCAATTGTAAACAAATATTTGAAAGGTTGTTGGGTGAGTCAAGTGGGGGAAATGAACCAAATGGTCAACCATTTCATGCATAGGAGGACAAAGTGATCAACAGTCAACTGGTAGACAAAATGTTAACATATATTTGAGAGGCTTGGTAGGTCAACTTGTTGACACCCACTACAGCCGTATGGTCTACTAAGGCGCTACTCTCACAGTAAACTAGACTGATGATAATGAGATCGAGGTGAGAATCTCAGTCTGGTGTTCTGAACACGGCTTTTCCAAAATAGTTTTTCATTCTCTCACCACTTAAATTCAGTTACACTTCCTTTAAATATAACCTTCATAATCTGCCAAATTATTAGTGTAATTAGTACATAATCGCTTAAGATAAACAGATAGTAAGACGCGGTGCCAAAAAAAAAGGCGACTAGGAGGCCGGAAGGACAATTCCAAATAATGAAGCCAGTGACTTTTAAGTATATTTTCTAGTATTTTTATTTTATTTAATTAATCGTAGATTTGTTTTATTTTTTATTTTAGTGAGTAGCCTGGCTCATTTCAGTATTGATTAAGGTAGGTATTTATTTGAATTTTGTAAATATAAGTTTATTTCTTTTTCTTAATGTATGTATTTCATCTGCACACCTCTACACGAGTAGTTATATTTTATGTCTCGGTATGTTGGATTGTGAGGTCTTAAATCATTTATCAAAATAGTGTAGTAATGCAACTAATATATCAAAATTACTCTTCTTTGAACATAATATTCTATATTTTACAGTTTAAATCTCTCCAAATCTTTCTATACGACATCTTTGTTCACTCCACTCTTGTGTATTATGTTGGTTGTTATGTAAAGTGCATATATTTTACAACTTTTTACACGTTAGTACCTGTTTGGTTTATACACATGCCCCTTATTTGGGGGAAAAATAAAATTTTGAGTTTAAATCAACGCATAGCCCTTGGTTCTTTTAAATCTGGTCATACTTTCTCCAATAAAAATTTCCGCTAAATTGTATGACGTTAACTAGTGTCAGCTTTATGCTGAAATTTTAATAAACATATCAATATATATACATTGCCTAAAAGTTTAATATGATGAAATCTTAAAATACCCCAGGCCTATCTACAAATACAAAATTATTGTAGGTGTAAATATTAAATGGGTTTTTTTTCAGTCTGGGCAAAATTGTCTATTCTCTTGGCCACCACAACACTTACTGATTCTGCTCCCCCCCTTTAAAAAAATGGAAAGAGGAGTTAGAAGAAAACCTAAACTTTATAAAACTATGAAAAGCATTTTTTTTAAGTTTAACAAAAAACTTCTTTAATCTTACCAGGTTACCAATGTATCTCCAGTAGGGTATATTTACGGTTTTCAAGACGGAAGTGACGTCATGAAGGTAGTGGGATGGGGTTTTGGTATAGGCGCTTATACATACATGTTGTTTTCAGGGCAGGTAGGGGAAGTTAGAGGAGGGGATGAGTGTGTTGCGGAGGGGGGGAGCGACGGTCGTGGGAGGTTTTTTTTCTCTCTCGGGGTTTTGGGCGGGGGAGACGCTCGAGGTGTGCACGCGGAAGGCTACGCGAACTCCACGTCTGACTTCTGGGTCCGGGCTTCAATCCTCGGTCCCGGCAAAGATTACATTTAATAAGCTCCAATGAAGGAAACATACATATCTTCCTTATTATAAATTAACTTTTTTTTTTGCTCAGAACATAGCCTTATAAGAATACTCTTTTTATTTCTATGTAATGTCTCTCTCTCTCTCTATCCCTCTCCTGATCTGCATAAATATCTTCCTTATTATAAATGGCATTTTTTTTGCTCAGAACAAAGTCTTAAAAAGATTCATTCCAAACTCTAGGTATTGTTACCTCTCAGACAAACCCGGGACGGAAATCATCGGCGTATTAACCAGGGTTTGATTCCCGCGTCCAGGTGTCAACTTTAGTGAGGGAATCAACCACCAAGCGCTGTAGTTGATGGAGATTACACGGGAATCAAACCCGGGACGGAAAACATCGGCGTATTAACCGGGTGAGGGAATCAACCGCTAAGCGCTGTAGTTGATGGAGTTTCCACGGGAATCAAACCCGGGACGGAAATCATCGAAGTATTAACCGGGGTTTGATTCCCCTGCACCCTACTCAAATGTACCTTGTTCAACTGTACATTGTTCAACTGGACCTTGTTCAACTGCACCTCGCTCAAATGTACCTTGTTCAACTAGACCTTGTTCAACTAGACCTTGTTCAACAGGAGCTTGTTCAACTGGACCTTTTTCAAATGTACCTTGTTCAACTGTACATTGTTCAACTGGACCTTGTTCAACTGGACCTTGTTCAACTGTACCTTGTTCAACTAGACCTTGTTCAACTGTTCCCTTTTTCAAATGTACCTTGTTCAACTGGACCTTGTTCAACTGGACCTTTTTTCAAATGTACCTTGTTCAACTGTACATTGTTCAACTGAACCTTGTACAACTGGACCTTGTTCAAATGTACCTTGTTCAACTGTACATTGTTCAACTGTACCATGTTCAACTGGACCTTGTTCAACTGGACCTTGTTCAACTGAACCTTGTTCAACTGGACCTTGTTTAACTGCACCTTGTTCAACTAGACCTTGTTCAACTGGACCTTATTAAACTGTACCATGTTCAACTGGACCTTGTTCAACTAGACCTTGTACAAATGTACCTTGTTCAACTGGGCCTTGTTCAAAATGTACCTTGTTCAAAATGTACATTGTTCAACTGTACATTGTTCAACTGCACCTTGTTCAACTGAACCTTGTTCAACTAGACCTTGTTATACTAGATCTTATTCAACTGGACCTTGTTCAACTGTACATTGTTCAACTGGACCTTGTTCAACTGTACCTTGTTCAACTGTACCTTGTTCATCTATACCTTGTTCAACTAGACCTTGTTCAACGGTACCTTGTTCAAATGTACCTTTTTCAAATGTACCTTGTTCAACTGGACCTTGTTCAAGTGTACTATGTTCAACTGGACCTTGTTCAACTGGGTCTTGTTCAATTGTACCTTGTTCAAATGTACCTTGTTCAACTGGAGCTCGTTCAACTGGAGCATGTTCAACCGTACCTTGTTCAAATGGACCGTGTTAAACTCTACATTGTTCAACTGGACCTTGTTCAACTGTACATTGTTCAACTGAACCTTGTTCCACTGAACCTTGTTCAAATGTACCTTGTTCAACAAGACCTTGTTCAACTGTAACTTTTTCAAATGTACCTTGTTCAACTGTAACTTATTCAACTGAACCTTGTCCAACTGTACCTTTTTCAAATGTACCTTGTTCAACTGTACATTGTTCAACTGGACCTTGTTCAACTGGACCTTGTTCAATTGTACATTGTTCAACTGTACCTTTTTCAACTGAACCTTGATCTACTGTACCTTGTTCAACTGGACCGTGTTCAACTGAAATTTGTTCAACTGGACCTTGTTCAACTGTACCTTGTTCGACTGGACCTTGTTCAACTGTACCTTGTTCAACTAGACCTTGTTCAACTGGACCTTGTTCAACTTTACCTTGCTCAACTGGAGCTCGTTCAACTGGAGCTTGTTCTACCGTACCTTGTTCAACTGTACATTGTTCAACTGGACCTTGTTTATCTGGACCTTGTTCAACTGTACATTGTTCAACTGGATCTTGTTTAACTGAACCTTGTTCAACTGGATCTTGTTCAACTATACTGTGTTCAACTGAACCTTGTTCAACTGGACCTTGTTCAACTGGACTTTGTTCGACTGGACCTTGTTCAACTGTATCTTGTTCAACTAGACCTTGTTCAACTGGACCGTGTTCACCTGCTCTTTGTTCAACTGGATCTTGTTCAATTGTGCATTGTTCAACTGGACCTTGTTCAATTGTACCTTGTTCAACTGGACCTTGTTCAACTGGACCTTGTTCAACTGGACCTTGTTCCTGCAGCTTGTTCAACTGCACCTTGCTCTAATGTACCAATGTAATGTGTCAAGTTTAAAAAAAAACTCTACCTTCAGAATGGAAACCGTATGTCAACAAACAGAACAGATGTAAAACATCTGGCATCAGGATTTTCTCATGCTTCCGGGTGAGGGGTGCGGGAGGGGTAGCCTCCATCTGTATACATTGCTCCTTGCAAGTATTGCCTCTCTCTCCCTTACAAGGAACTTAGTAGTTTGGAGATTCCATGGGGATCTAACCCGGGACCTTTGTGAGGGTCAGGACCTCTCACGGCTAAGGATCAGGGAGGGAACCGAGAGTGAGGAAGAAATCCATCTTGTGTCACATACCCATCCCTCGAACTCTTCCAACCTCTCGTAAGCGAAGGGAGAAAAATTGGAAATGTCACGTTTTCGGCTGATGAATGATAAGTCTAAAAAGAGTAATGTAAGTTTTTGTTAGATTGTTTGCTCACGTTAGCTAAAGATAATATTCCCGTTAATTAAAATTGACTCTCCTTTGTAAACTCAACTCAGATCAAGTCTAGATATTTTCCCGTGCCCCCCCCCCTCCTCCTGTTACCTATCAAGTAGACATGCGTGTCAAGGGACGTTTTTTTACCCCGTCTCACGGAATCATATTCTGAAAATTGAAAAAATAACACCTGAACACGGGAATCGAACCCCGGTTAATACGCCGATGATTTCCGCACGTCCATCATAGACTCTGCCTTAAACCCCGCCCGTGCACGGGCAAGTATCAACTACGTTACTGTAGTAGACATGGCTTGGAATCCCTCCTTCTCGTTGAACAAGGTCCAGTTGAACAAGGTGCAGTTGAACAAGGTCCAGTTGAACAAGGTCTAGTTGAACAAGGTACAGTTGAACAAGGTCCAGTTGAACAAGGTACATTTGGAAAAAATACAGTTGAACACGGTACAGTTGAACAAGGTCCTGTTGAACAAGGTCCTGTTGAACAAGGTCTAGTTGAACACGGTACAGTTGAACAAGGTCCTGTTGAACAAGGTCCAGTTGAAAAAGGTCCAGTTGAACAATGTACAGTTGAACAAGGTACATTTGAACAAGGTACAGTTGAACAAGGTACATTTGTACAAGGCCCAGTAGAACATGGTACAGTTGAACAAGCTCCAGTCGAACAAGGTACATTTGAACAAGGTCTAGTTGAACAAGTTACAGTTGAACAAGGTCCAGTTGAACAAGGTCCTGTTGAACAAGGTACATTTGAACAAGGTTCAGTCGAACAATGTACAGTTGAACAATGTAGAGTTGAACAAGGTCTAGTTGAACAATGTACAGTTGAACAAGGTACGGTTGAACAAGCTCCATTTGAACGAGCTCCAGTTGAACAAGGTATATTTGAACAAGGTACAGTTGAACAAGACCCAGTTGAACAAAGTCCAGTTGAACAAGGTACACTTGAACAAGGTACATTTGAAAAAGGTACAGTTTAACAAGGTCTAGTTGAACAAGGTACATTTGAAAAAAGGTCCAGTTGAACAAGGTCTAGTTGAACAAGGTTCAGTTGAACACGGTACAGTTGAACAATGTATATTTGAACGAGGTACATTTTGAACAAGGTACAGTTGAACACGCTTCAGTTGTACCAGGCACATTTGAACAAGACTCAGTTGAACAAGGTACATTTGTACAAGGTCCAGTTGAACATGGTACAGTTGAACAAGGTCCAGTTGATCAAGGTCTAGTTGAACAAGGTGCAGTTGAACAAGGTCCAGTTGAACAAGGTACAGTTGAACATGGTACAGTTGAAAAATATACAGTTGAACAGGGTACATTTGAACAAGGTATAATTGAACAGGGTTCAGTTGAACAATGTACAGTTGAACAAGGTACATTTGAATAAAGGTACAGTTGAACATGGTACAGTTGAACAAGGTCCATTTGAACAAGGTACAGTTGAACAAGTTACAGTTGAACAAGTTACAGTTGAACAAGTTACAGTTGAACAAGTTACAGTTGAACAAGTTCCAGTTGAACAAGTTACAGTTGAACAAGTTACAGTTGAACAAGGTCCAGTTGAACAAGGTACATTTGAAAAAGGTCCTGTTGAACAAGGTCTAGTTGAACAAGGTACATTTTAGCAAGGTGCAGTTGAACAAGGTCCAGTTGAACAATGTACAGTTGAACAAGGTACATTTGAGTAAGGTGCAGGGGAATCAAACCCCGGTTAATACGACGATGATTTCCGTGCTGGGTTTGATTCCCGTGGAATCTCCATCAACTACAGCGCTTGGCGGTTGACACCTGGACGTGGGAATCAAACCCCGGTTAATACGCTGTTGATTTCCGTCCCGGGTTTGTCTGAGAGGTAACAATACCTATAGTTTGGAATGAATCTTTTTAAGACTTTGTTCTGAGCAAAAAAAAAGCAATTATTAATAAGGAAGATATTTATGCAGATCAGGAGAGGGAGAGAGAGAGAGACATTACATAGAAATAAAAAGAGTATCCTTTTAAGGCTATGTTCTGAGCAAAAAAATGGTCATATATAATAAAGAAGTTATGTATGTTTCCTTCATTGGAGCTTATTAAATGTAATCTTTGCCGGGACCGAGGATTGAAGCCCGGACCCAGAAGTCAGACGTGGAGCTCGCGTAGCCTTCCGCGTGCACACCTCGAGCGTCTCCCCAGCCCAAAACCCCTAGAGAGAATAAAAACCCTCCCACGACCGTCGCTCCCCCCTCCGCTACACACTCATCCCCTCCTCTAGTTTACCCTACCTGCCCTGAAAACAACATGTATGTATAAGCGCCTATATCAAAACCCCATCCCACTACTTTCATGACGTCACTTCCACCCTGAAAACCGTAAATATACCCTACTATCTCCTTTTCGTGTTTTTACCCACATTGCTCAAATTTGCCACAATTTAATTTTTGTTTGTGCATCAATATCTTCATTAAATAGGGATAAATATGACACTTCATCTGATAAATACCACAAGTGTTAATGTCAAAACATATTTAAAATATCATGCTTGTCTAGGCTAAGCCACTTATCCAACAGTGTGAGTGCGCAATAGTGTGGCGCATGAATACATTCATTAAAATTGCTCTTCTTCTTTTGGCGTTATATAACAGTCGTGTTGTACAATTACCATGTGTGTTGTGTTAATTAAGAATAATGCGTTCCGAACCTCAATTATAGTCTTAAAAGGTTATGAGCCCAGGCACCCAACAACTGCGTAAATATTCGTGTAATATTCCGTAAAAACTGTCCGTCGGGTAATTCACAAATCCGTTTGGTGAATTCGCGTTCGCGTTTGGAAGCGATGTGATTCACCATTTTAAGTTCGCGCGATCAGCATACAGCCTCGTGTCTTGTGTTTGATGTTATACGATTCGCGAGATCAAAGTAGAAATAATGGCCGAAAAGGTTGACGTGGCACTCGTAAACAGGTTTGACGGCAATAATTTTCATCAATGGAAATTTCATATTAAATGTCCCTAAGGGCAAAAGGAGTCTTTGATGTTGCAAAAGGTGCCATAGAAAAGCTGGCAATTGACAAAGAGATGGAACTAGAAAAGTGGAATGAAGACAACGCAATTTCTATGTTTACGCTCACTACAGCTATGGCACTATCAAATATCACATTAGTTGAAAATTGCGACTCGTCTAAAGAAATGCTAAAGAAATTACTCTATATTTGAGCACAAATCATAAATGAACAAAATGCTAGTCCACGAACGCTTTCATCAGTACAAGACGGATGCCAACAACTCCATTGCTCAGCATATTGCTAAGATAGAAAATCTAGTCTACCTCTCAAATTTCAATACTTCAGACAAGCTTGGCTTTCAATAGACGAGGTTAGACAGAAAATCCCAAATACGATGGCACGTCTCTTGGATGAAGAGGCTAGTCTTACATCAAATGAACAGTCGGAAAGTGCATTTTCATCTTCGATAAATTTGAAAAGTGATTTTCAAAAGTCTAATAATTCTCAAAAGTCCAATCAAAAACCAAAGAATAGATCAGGAATACCAAGATTAACGTGCTATAACTGCCAAAGAAAAGGACATTACGCAAGTGACTGTCCCGCACCTAAGGAACCCCGAGAAAACGGACAGCAAAACACTCACAGTGGCCGTTACCAACAGGGTAATTTCTCAGCATTCAGTGCAGAGAAACAGGATGTTATACTAATGTCAGCAGTCACCACTGAAGATAACTGGACAATGGCACTTCTGTACACACGACTAATCGTCGTGATTATAAGTTTGAAGAGACTGTGGAAAATACGAGTGCTGTGCTTGGAAACAACCAAGGTATATCTGTGAAGGGAAGAGGAAACATCAAAACAAAAAAATTGATCAAAGGTAGTTGGTGTGTCTCAATCATCACAAATGTGTTGTACATTCCTGAACTAAGAAATAGTCTTTTCTCTGGAGGTGTAATAACTGTAAAAGGAATGAAGATCCTCAAGGATGATAAATACGCAGAAGTTTACGAAAACGGTGAGCTAGTAGCAAGTGCGGTCCATGAAACCAACAATTTGTATGGAATGTTATTCCGCACAGTGATTCCACATCAAGAAGTTGGCCTGGATTTCACTGCGGGTGGTAGTCTAAAAGTGTGGCACGAGGGACTCGGACATATAAATAAGAGAACTCTGGGTGAAATGGTCACCAAAGACTTGGTTGAAGGTGTCAATATTAATTATCTTGAAGATTTCTTCTGTGATTCGTGTCAGTATGGTAAACAGCACAGGTTACCGTTCTAGCCCTCAAAGCATGCCAAGGCTAAACCAGGCGAACTCATTTATAATGATGTGTGTGGTCTAATGTCAACACCATCAGTTCAGGGTGCAAAATATTTTGTATTATTTAAGGGTGAATATTCGGGCTATCGTGTCGTATTTTTCATCAAGCACAAAGTAGATGTTGTTGAGTGTTTCAAAGATTTTGCAAAAGATGATCAAGACTAAATATGAATACTCTATTAAGACCCTACACACTGGCAATGGGACAGAATACTATAATCAGGGAATGAAAGAGTATATGTCAAAACATGAAATTGAGTTTGAAACAACGGTACCTTATACTCCTGGGCAAAATGGTAGAGCCTAACATGACATGAGAACCATAATGGAAAGTGCAGGTTCAATAATATAGGCAAAGGATATGACAATATATTTATGGGCAGAGGCAGTAAACACAGTTGTTTATATTCTAAACAGGACTCCAACCTCTCAAGCACCAAACTCGACACCCTATGAAATGTGGAGTGGAGAAAATGCCTGTGATGTCATATCTAAGAACCTTTGGCAGTGAGGCATACATGCATGTAGCAAAGGAAGTGTGAAACAAATTAGTACCAAAGAGCAAGAAACTCATCCTTGTAAGATATCATAGAAACTCAACCCACTATCGTTTGCTGGATCAAAGTACACGGAAAATTACAGTCTCAAGAAATGTGATTTTCAATGAAAATTCAAGTAGTTTCATTCCTCAAAGAAACACTGCAGTCCCAGTAGTGATAGAAAACACACATCATTCCGATCAAAGAATTCACAGGAGGACGTAGGCCCTCAACATCCCGAACAGAACGATGAAGAACCTAGGCACATTGAAGCAAATTATGAGCTGCGACCAAGAGATGTCATCAGGCTTCCAAAACGCTATAAAGCTAATCTAGTGGAAATAAATTTACCACAGACCTACGAGGAAGCCATGAAGAGTTCCGATGCAGGGCATTAGACTAATGCAATAAAAGAAGAACTGGATACGCTGGAAAAGAACAACACCTGGGTGCTAGTATCATTACCTCGTGGTAAAAATGCTATAGGTTCAAAATGGGTCTTCAAAGTTAAACGCGCCAGAGACGGAAACATTTCACAATATAAATAAAGGCTATGCGCTAAAGGTTTTGCACAGAAATAAGGGGTCGACTACGACACCTACTCTCCCACAACATGGTATGACTCTATACAAGTCCTACTCGCTATCGCAGCTTAACACAACTATGAAATCAAGCAGTTTGATGTGAAAACTGCATTTTTGATTGGTGAACTCAAGGAATATATCTACATGTTTCCACCAGATGGAATCACTGTTGATTGAAACCTTGTCTGCAAGTTAAGAGAGTCATTATATGGCCTTAAACAATCATCACGTTGCTGGAACGAAAAGTTTTATGGTTTCCTGAAAATGTTTGGATTCAGCCAAAGTACTGCAGATAAATGTTTTTATCGCGGTGATTTCAATTAAACAAAGGTTCTACTTGCATTACATGTTGATGACGGACTGATATTGGCTGAAAACAAAATGGCACTACAACTTGTACTCGATGAACTGAAGACAACCTTGGAAGTCACAATCAGTGAACCAAATTACTTTGTGGGCCTGGAAATAAAACAAAATAATGTGACCGGATCAATATTTTTACATCAGGCCAACTATATCAAACAAATAATCAAGAGATTCTATCTTGAAGACTCTAAGCTAATCAGTGTGTCTGCTGATCCACACACTCACTTGAGTTCAAACAAAGGGCAAACTGAAGAAATAAAAGTACCTTATCGAGAAGCTGTTGGTAGTTTGATGTTTGCTGCAATAGTTAGTCGGCCAGACAACATGTATGCAGTTGGAAACGTGAGCAGATGTTTGGCAAACTATAGATAGAGTCATTGGAATGCAGTAAAACGCATCTTAAAATATTTAAAAGATACATGCAGCTATGGCATTGAATTTACGAGGAGTGAGAATCCACCCACATTAATTGGCTTCTTGGACTCTTGACTTCGCAAACGATTTGGACACCCAACGTTCCACAACTGGATACCTCTTTCAATTGAGTAATGGCCCTATAACATGGGCTAGTCAACGTCAACAAACCTTTCCCTTTCCACCATCGAAGCTGAATACATTGATGCATCAACTGTGACCAAAGAAGTAATCTGGCTTAAACATCTTCTACTTGACATTGGGGAAACAGTGGGAGAGGCCACAATTCTAGCAGTTCATAATCAGAGTGCAATGCGTCATGTGTGAAACCCAGAGTTCCACAAGATAACTAAAGACATAGACATACGTTACCACTTCATGCGTAAAAAGTGTGAGGGCGGTGAGATTGGCATCAATCATGTAGCCTCTGAAGGCCAGTTAGCGGATATACTAACCCTTTCTGATGGCATGTTATCTCCCACCATTCGCTCCATTTAACCCGAATTCTGTGTTTTACCCTCGGTATAAAGTCGCTATACGGTAGAGGGATTTCCTGTACAATAGAAAATAAATTCACATTAGATGCAAAACTATCTACTCTCTCATTACCCATTATACCCACGTGACTAAGAATCCATTGGTATCCCAATTCGTAACCCCTATCTCGTATAGAGGCGCACTCTTCGAGTATTTGAACTATCAATGGGTGTGATGGAGGGCTTGACAAGCCACTTAAAGCCTCCAAAGCGCTACGGGAGTCGCATAATACCACTACAAGCTGCGGACGTAAAGATAAGATATATTTAAACGCCTGTAGGATAGCAAATAATTCTATTGTAAATATTGATGCATCGGATTGTAGTCTATATGACTGGCCATAATTAATACTACTGTCATAGAAGGCCGCACCCACTAGGGCTGGCTCCCCTCCCCTCCTAGAACCATCTGTAAAAATAAGTTTGTATCTACTTCATCTTTCTTTCATATACCTTACTGCATTTAACTTCTGTTCGATGGGTAACTCTTTTTATTCCTGAATCAAGAATATATAACATCACCGGTACATCCCAGAGGGAATCATGCCCCCCATTGAAACACTGTACCGGATACGGAAGAGAACAAATATACTGACGGAGTTTATTTAAACCCAAAAAACTATTCACCAGAGAAGGGCATATTTGTTTAACCAATATTGTTTTGTTTCAGCGTAATTTGTAAGGATCCGAAGTCTGCGTCGCAGATAACTAGAAGTTGAACCATCTTTAGTAAAATAAAACTTGTCCTCCAACAGACGGAGCCTAAGAAATAAAGGGTGTTCTCCCACTTTAGTAAGGAGCGCGTTGGTTGGTTGGTGATGTACGACAACCGCCCATGCACAGTCTTAAAGCAGCATATTGGATCTTATCCAGCTTTGCTAGTGTGGATCGTGATGCAGTATGATATAAAAAAAACACCCATACTCCAATCTAGCATGTAAAAGACCACGGTATACCACATTGTATGTGGGTGGGAGCCCCACGAGACACCCTCCACTGATTTCATAGTATTTTTAAACCTGTCACATATTTCAGATAGTTCCAAAACATTAGGGAGCCAAGATCCCTTCACGTCTAGTGTCATGCCTAAAAATCGCACCATCGGCTGTACCTGAATTCGATGGCCTTCATAAACTAGCCTAATTGAGTTATTTCGCACTCTATGTTGGGTGAAGATTACCGCAAAACATTTAGACACATTAAGAGTCAAAAAATGGGCTGTTAACCAATTTGAAATTAAAGGAAACACTGATTGTAACTTACCCACCCCCTCTGACAAGTTACAAGACCGAACGTATATTACCATGTCATCCACATACTGTAGAGTATTTATACCAACTGGAAAAGAGCTATCAATATCGTTCGAATAGACTGCATATAACAAAGGACTGAGCACTGATCCCTGCGGTAGGCCCCTTCATTGTATTCAAGGAGATGATCTAGCTTGTCTTATCTTTACATTGTATGATCTATTCTGAAATAGATAGCTTAACCAGTAACATATTCTGCTATAACAACCCAGGCAAAAAAATGTATTAAATAACACAGAATACTCGACATTATCGTACGTACCCTATATATCGAGGAAAAAAATTGATACAAATGAATTTTGTGATAGAGCAATTTAAATCAGAACCTAATATAGAGAGGCTATTAGGTGTGGAACGTCCCTTTCTAAAACCAAATTGCATAGGATTAAGGAGTTAATTTCCAGAAATCGTTCTAAACGGGTTTTAACTAAGCGTTCTATGATTTTACCAAAATAGGACGAGAGTGCAATAGGCCGATAAGAGTTAGTTAACTCCGCACTTTTACCCGGTTTTAGAATAGGAATCAGAAAGGAAATTTTCCATGCCGTTTGTATTACACTCTCTTCCCAGAGAGAGTTAAATATCTCTAGCAGCACTCATCGAGAAACAGACGACAATTTTGTCAACAACATAGGACACATTGTCTGAGCCAACCACCATGTGTCGCACTCGATTCAGCGCTGCCCTTAATTAACTTGCAGTAAATCATTTATCGAGCTCAGGAACACCCAAATTGGGGACTTCCAGCGGGGAGGACATAACTGAATCTGGTATCACCCTACAAGCGAATGACTGCCCATGCCTCTAAGTCAACCGTAGGGATCCCAAAGTTTGTAACAATACCCTTGAACCATTTGATTTTATGCCAAACCTGTGTCAGAGATACATAGGGGGAAATAAACTCGCAATATAACCGCCAAGAATCACGCTTCGTACGTAACAAAGTTCACCGCGTAGCAGAAGTTAATATAGGTTTATTATAATTTTTATACTTTTACTCAAATTTTAATACACGAATCTAAGCAAATAAAAGCCTACGAGTACCAAAATAAGCATTATAGTGTACTGATCACCTCATTGAGAGGTGTCCAGTAACACTTATTAAGTTTAATTAAAAAAGGTATATCTGCTGCTAAGACTGAAAGAGAGCATAAGTAGAAAATTAGCATAGTAAATAGTTAATTAATCAATACAAAGGATGGTTAATAAGTTATTCAAAATACGTGGATTCCCACGTGCTTAATTTTAAATCATAACTCAATTACAAAAGGACTGTATTATTTATTAAACAAAAAGTAATAAAAAACATAATAAAAGATTAAGATGATAAAAAGATAATAAAAGATGAACAAAGATTAATTTAAAATAAAAGAGAACATTTATATTTACTACATTACCGATTTGTTTAAGGTATAAAAAAGATATCTCCTGCAGAACAGAGAAAACCAAAAATAAAATTAATTAATACAAAGATAATCATCTTCAAACATTATATTTAATCCACTGTTTTATTAAATTTTAAAATGCGTGGTTTATAGGATGTCGATTGATACAAAACCATATTATAAAAAGAACCAGGCCACATGGTTGACAATCTCCACATTACATTAGAATTCCACAAAAATGCATAATAATACTAAATCTAAAAGTTAATAATTAAACCCAAAAAATATATATATACACGGAAACTTTACCTCATAACCCCAAAAAAGAAATAAACAAAAGTAAAAGACTACATGTTAATTTAGAAAAGCTTCTTGAATAAAATTAAGAAAATAAGAGAAATAAAAAATTACGTCTCACATTTATAAAATCCAAAGGGAGAATGAACGAGACAAAAGGAAATATCTCTGAACGGGTAATCCTGAGATTAGTTTAGCCAATCAGAGATAAGTTCGTTTTCACGATAACAAAAGGACCAATAATATAATTTTTGAAGACTAAGCATTTTTAAAATAAAAGATATAAAAGAAAAATTAAGGTAAAATTACATATCTAAAAAAGGTACAAAGAGATTTAATTACTTAACACATATTGAAATAATAGTTTATAAAAGATTATTAAAACTTCCGTTCTAAATCTCCATTTAGGTCGCCATGTTGTGGAACTACTCCTAATTTAAAGTTTGTCCGCTATACTTCGCCACTCACCGTTACCAGTAATGTCAAGGTCGATAGATCTTAGGTCCGTTCATAATTAACAGTACAATAGCGTTATTGTTTTACATGGTCATAAACAAATATTTTTAAAGCATTAAGAAACTCAAAATTAGGTATTTGTTGTAATCTGTGCGGATTATAGATGAGGGAGTAGTAGGTGCAGATGACAGATGAACATATCCGTGAAAAATACCCATGAAAATCATAAATTTGCCATTTAGTCAATTGAAATCTTTCGCGAGAGATGTTGACTACACCGACCTAATCAAAAGAGTATGATTTTCCCACTCATATCATGACAGGCAGTGCTCCTATATCAATGGTTTCACTCACTAATGCACACGGCCAAACTTTGATACTACTTTTGAGTATAAAGATCTTAAACGCGAGCCGTCATCAGTAAAGTGTAAATATATCTTATATATAAAATTCTCGTGTCACAATGTTCGTTCCCGTACTCCTCCGAAACGGCTTGACCGATTCTCATGAAATTTTGTGAGCATATTGAGTAGGTCTGAGAATCGGCCAACATCTATTTTTCATACCCCTTAGTGATAAGGGTTGTCCACCCTTAACATTTTTCTATAATTTTTAGACATTTTTTAATATCTTTATTTTTTTATTATGTCGCATTAAAAAATACATACAACCCTAAATTTTTACCCTTTTATCACCAACCCCTATTTTTTAATAGCCATTTTAGTAATTTAATCATTTTTCATCCCCGGTCGATAACTGATCAATCGTCATTTAATTAGTTATCCCCGCCAGTTGTCTACAGGTGTCACTTCTGACCCAGTAAACAGCACGGAGTAGGGATGAGAACGAAGCCGGTCTCCTGTTTCTCTCACACAATAAGACTTCTCTCACTCCCTACACAGTTGTCGGCCATCATTATTGTTTATGCATCAAGTGTAGTAGTAACGTTGACAATTATTATTTTGCTATCTCAGTGTAACTCTCATATTAACTATTAATCATTCCTATTTTATTAATAACTAGAAATTACTTAAAAATTACGTTTGCCGGGTCAGCTAGTATATATATAACATTTAACATTCTTCGTATGCTAATAATCATAAAATGATTCATATATTTGTATTTATTACATTATGTAGTGTGATACCTTTGTATTTATTCTATATTTTAGTTTAATTTTAAATTTTCCTTTGAGTTTCTTGCATTGTATTGCACTGCTTTAAATTATTATAATTCAATAGATACCCAATAAATTTAAATACCTGTTATGTCCTATAACATATTTTTTATTTGGTACATAATTGGCAAGATGTTTATCTTCGCCTTGGAGTGCTAGGCCAAAGGTACTGGGTTCAATTCCCATATTCAGGTGTCATTTCTCAACACCAACGGCTGTAGAACGTAGAAAGGTAGGGGTCTGAGGAAACGCATTCCCTCCACCACCGCAAAATTGTTGAAACCCATTGGAAATTATAGATACCTCAAAGTTGGGGTTCCGCTTTTTTTATATAAAGACTCAAATAAGGTTAACTCTTAGAAAACTATTTAACATTTTAACATTCAAACACACAAAATTGTGGTTGAAAGTATGTTTGTAGCTATTATTATATTATTACTGTCAAACTCTGTTAATTCTTATAATTTTTTAATAATAAATGATCACGTTTAATTTGACATATTTGTGTGTGCAACTCATCAACCCCTAACCGTACATACATATAGTTAGATTTTGATAGGAAGAACAGAGTAAATTTCTACCTGAATTTGTACAATTCCATGCACTCAAGTATTTATGAGTTATTATTAAGTAGACATTCTTCTTATTTGTCCCATATCGTGCACTTGTTTTCCCCATCTCATGTAATGAAAAAGAAAGAAATAATAGGTCACGACTTTTCCACTCCTCCTTCCCCTCTTCTAGAGTAAAGCGGTGATCCCTCGTGCACTAGGGTAGCTCCACTCCCCTGTGCCATCTTCAACCCCTCTTCAAGAGGGAAGCGTTCTTCTCTCGTGCACTAGCGTAGGTCCAAGTAACTGTGTCATCTTCAAACCCTCTTCCCCTCCCTCAAACAAGTCCAAGTAGGTCTTTCAGTGTGTGTCTCATGCAGTGCTTACGATATAAAGACAGTTTTATATATATATATATATATATATATATATACTTACTTTATTAGGAAGTGGTTTATTTGAAATAATACCATAAAGAGTTAAGTGTGAAAACAAGCCTCATCCTAAGGTAGGTCTATAAGGATATTTTTGTTTTATGGTTTAATCTTATTTATTTTACACAATAACTTTTGAACTGTTGAATTCAACTTGACAGACTTCTTGGCTTATTTACAAACTCTATTATTTTAGCACTAGGGGCGAAAATAATTGATTTCAGCACTCAAATGCTGAATATTTGTACAATGAAGGTTTAGTTGGGATACTCTGGAAGCATGACACGCAAACTTAGGCTAGGTCTATTCTCATTTTTACACACATTCCAATTACTTATAATAATAAATGGTACGACACAGCCATACAAACTTTCTCATTTTGTCTGTTATTGCTTGGAATTTTTTTTAAGTAAACAAAGCTTATGTAAGTTTTCCTCAGAAAAAAACAAACATCGTTTTGTTAAATACAACAAATCGGCCCTTCTCTTCAAATTCAAATATGAATTTTAAATATAGGCCTAATGTTCACATCATTATCATCATCAAGAACTGCTTCAAGCCTATGGCTGGGTCCTTTTAGTAAAATGCCTCCCCATCTCCCTCTGTTAACATGTTCACATCATTTTTATAAAATTTCAAATTTTCAATTATCATTTATTTAAATTTCTGAAAATATAAAATATTCTTATATATCATGGATAAAAATTCCCAGAATCCCCTATTTATTTAATTATTACTATTCTTGAAAAATAAACATGTATTTTTAATTATACAATAAATTAGTCCCCACATAATAATTTTAAGCAAAATTATTTAAGATATTTAAATAAACATTAGTCATCAGTAAACTATAATCAAAATTAATGTTTTTTTTATTAAAGAAATAGATACAATTACTTATATTCTAAAAACTTCAGTACACTAAGTGGGACAAACAAAAATAATGTTTACTTAATAATAACGCCTGAATTTTTGAGTGCACAAGATGTAACTAATTCAGGTATAAATTACAGAGTGCAAGAGTTAGGAGGTCATCAGTGAAGTAAAGTTTTATATATCTTTAACTTGTCAAAAGCAAACTTGGGATAAGAAGATAGCTTTTGATTGTTTAAATAATTGTTTTTTAATATTTATTTTTTGTATTTTTTAAAATATATTCAAACGGATTCACTGATATCTCATCCATTGTCTTTTCATGAAGAGTACAGAAAGCCACACCACGGTGGGACGCCCTGTTTCAAACAGTTTGTTAAGCGTCGTCCACGCGGTTGTGTAGTGTGCGAGGGCACCATTAGAGGTAATGGGACTCAAGAGTCAATCTCCCGTTTCACGTGGTGAGAACACACGTTCGTTAACGTAACATGGTGGCAACTACAGGATCCAAAACTGTCATTAACACATAAACGTATCCGGTTATTCGGGGGATACGATGCAGTGATACGGTTTCTACCTAAGGGTTCGGCCAGACTGACAAGCGTGCGAGCGCGCAAGCGACTGGGTGGCCACACTGGCGAGCGAGCGCGTAATTAGCAGACCCTAGTTCATTGGAGAAGTGTCTCTGTCAAAGACACTTGGTACATCTCTGCTCCTCGAAAATTCTTACAACAAATATTTTTAATGTACTGAAGTGTTTTAAAATCAGATTAGCCGCACCAGTGGCGGAATGGTGCGTTGCACTCCATAGCTTTTGACTGGAAGGTAAAGGTTCTGTGACGCCCACATAGACCCCGGGAAGCGTGCCCCAAAAAATAACCATGAGGTCACAAGAGAAACATTTTTTATTTCAGATAAATTACAATGATAAAATAAATGATGAGTACATTAATGGCTTAATCAGCCTACGCTTAGCCTGCCAAAGTACAGACTAAGCCACCGTAACTTACAATATTTTACTTGTCCCACAGAAGGAACGTAGAGTGAAAGTTAGAAGTAAATATTTTAAATTTAGCGCCCAAGCGCGCGCATACATTATAAGCTTTAACAGGAGTATATATAAACTAGAAAAATTCTCATAAAACATAGCCTCGCATAACTATAAAAATATACATGATTAGCTAGCCTAAATATTATAAGTAAAGGTTCGAACAATGACCGTTGGGGACCTATCCTAAATTACCAAGCAGCCTAATACAATAACAATGCTTGTAAAAGTACAATACGTTGCCCAAATTCCCGTAGCGTCTATAACATAAATTAACTATCCCATACAAAATGCATCTAATACTAAACAAACTAATATCCCAAAAAATTACCCTAGACAATATTAAATATTACATAGATGAACCAAGATATAGGTTCGGGCGCGCCTACAGTAAATAAATTGTACTAAGCCAAATATGAAT
>CABEEJ010003473.1:10049-56060 GCA_901482245.1 Timema douglasi | reverse complement strand
TTTTTTTTTTTTTTTTTTTTTTTTGTTAAGTAGTTACGCTTCACATACTGTATTAGTTTGGGTGCACAACCCAGGGAACTGTTATAGAGTCATAGTGGGGATCGCGAAAATAATACCCTTTTTCTTTGCCCGGTTTTTGGGCTTCTATTTTACTAGTGTTGCTTTTAGTTTAAATCCAACTAGGTTTGTGTGTACTATAGAATGCGTTGGCAGTACCGTAAGGGAAAGAGACCAGCCATAGTACTGTTTTGTTGACACCTGCTTATTAGCCATCATCCACTATAATCAAGGAACTTTTCTATTTTTTATCATTATACTAAATGTTTTAAAGAGTTCAATTTACAACCCAGACTGGCTTAACTGATATATAGTTATTTATATTTTTTATATATATCTTGTTCTATATTTTGTTATTAACTACTTGATTATTTTCTTCTTCAGAACAATTCATGCAGTAGTCCGGCTCCTATTCAGCCCTAGTAGCTACAGCAGAATATTCAAAATCACAAAGTCAAATTATCTGCATCAAACTTAAAAGTATATCCTGTAATGTCATTGTAAACCTCAATTATGTTATTTCTGTTTTATTGTAATAAATCTATTTGTTGTCAAAAATAATTCTTTTATATGAAGTGGATACCCTGTAGAGAACATCCTTTCAAGTCCATCAGTTCTTAGGGATGGCAAACCACTTACTGAAATGTGTACGCAATCTTGTCGATAAAACAAACCCTCTTAGGGAACTTCTTTGCAGTGACACAGAATTCCTCTGGACATCAGTATTCAACGAAGCAAAGCCATTGCCCGCATAAAATCACATTTTGATTCGACCTGGGGTACCCGACTAACAACTGGTTATTTTTGATTTGGCTTAGGAGCTCTTCTTGAACAACGTCAAGATGACAGATCATGGCACCTCTTAGTTATGCATTCAGAGCCATAGCTGTACAGAAACTAACTATACACAAATAGAGAAAGATATCCTTGTCACAACATGGGCATCAGAGAAATTTGAAATATTTTTGTCAGGCAAAAATTATGTGCTGTGTACATAACATGAACCACTAATGTCACTGTTAGGTCAGAAGCCTATTTCATAGCTGATGGTGCATATCCAAAGACTTCGTATGAGACTCCTATGGTTTGATTAAAGACTCGAATATGTACCTGTATGGTATCTTCAGGCCACTGATGTGCTCTTCAGAGCCCCAGTATAGTCAAAGGAACCAAAATTGGACATCCTGAATCAGAAAGATTTGGAAGTATTTGTTTCACACATTTTTTCCGACCTGCATACCGCTAACCGGTGACTCCAACAATTTTATGAAACACAAAAGGTGGACACCACATTATAACAATTACGCCCATTATGGAACGTATTCATGAAGAACAACGGAGGGTAGCTTATGTAGAGAACGGGCATGGTCGACAGTCTGGTGGCCAGGTGTAGCGGGCCATATTTGAAACTTGGTGGACACGTGTGTCAAGTGTATTAAGAAGAGATCAAACCCGCCCAGCCTCTAGTGGAAAAAAAGGTACAATTAAATTATTTGTGAAATAAATGTATTTTTTAAGTAGTTTTATTATTACAGTAGATACTAAATGTAAAGACAGACTGTTATAATTGCAGTTTTAGTTTAATTTTTAAATTTTTAAATAAATGATGGGTATTTTTAAATATCTTCTGAAGCTGATACATCTAACAATTCCTTTTCAATGGCTAGCATTATATATTATTCCAAGTTCTCCTCAGACAATGAATTTCATAGCCTTGTCTTTATGATCTTTAGCTTTGAAAATGTGCTCTCACATTGGACTTGGGTAACTGATAGTGTGCAGATGACTTTATAAAGTTCATGACGTATGTTGGATGTCAGAATTTTTAGTACACATGATGGGCAAGTGCTATAAGTTTTACACTTGTTGCATCTGAAATCTATATTTTCACCATTAATGAGCAATAGCTTTAATACATCAAAGCTCGAGGCAAAGGGAAACAATACCAATATTACTTGATCTTTACTAACTTGAGGAGACATCTTAATAACGCCTTCCACTGCTTCATCTTCAAGGCCCTTCTCTGCAATAGTTTTAAACTTTGCTAAGTCAAAGCAGGATAAATATTTATACAATTTTTTGTGTTGTACGAAGCGTGAATTTAGTGGCTGGACAGTGTACAATGCGGTCTAAATAATGGGTTAAACACGTTTACTCGAAAATCATCTTAAGAACCAGAGGAATATCCTTCATCATCTGTAAGCTCATCTGCGATTTTTTCTTCTTTCTCTGCCTCTTAGTTTACAATGCTGTTTACAAATAGTCAATTTCCAATGTTTGATTTTCATCCTTATGCAAGTGTGAAATCTTGGCATTACTTTTATTTACTAATTTCAATGGCTCGCTGTGAACGTTATTAAACATTCTTGTCTGTTCCTTCAACTTTGTTGTAGCTGAATTTACTAAATGCCATTCAACATATAAAAATCATTCGTTTGTAAATAAGTTGATAACGGGGCTGTAGTTTCAAATATATACAAATAAGTAAATGCTGTCAACATTGTTTTACAATCATTTACTATTAAAATATTAATGTTATTTGTAACAGATCACTAGGCTAAATCATTATTTAAATTAGGAGGGATAGCCAGCATACTTACCTCGGTGATACTGGAGTAGAATTTTTTTTAGATATAACACTAAAATACACACAAATACATTTTTAAGGACAAGCTTTCACTGTCGTAGACAGCTTCATCACGTCACCAGAGTAGACTGATTCTCTTGTTTGAACAGCAAGGTAGACTGTCCACAGCTGTCTGTTTTTAAGTTATATTACTGTATAAATGGCAGCACTTTGAATAAATACATATATAGACAGGTAGTAAAACTAAAAATTGTGTTATACTGTATTATTATTACTATGACATTGAATGTAATAATAAGTGTGTTAGTATGAAGGATAGGAATTACTTAGGTTTAGGTTAGGGGCTTGTCTAGATTTGGTGATATATTGATGGGCCAGTTCCCATACCCTTAGGTGTGAAGGGTTGCATATTTCTTTGTTCAGGTATTTGACCATATTGGTTGTGTAACAGTGATTAAAGTCCAGTCAAACCAAGAATGCCAAGCCCTTCAATCACTCCACAATCTGTAAGAACAAATACATCATTATCCTACCTGCAGACTAAGGGTCAATGACTGTTGTCATGGACCACCAGGACTACATCTTTGGAGCTGAGAGACAACTATCTGACTCCCAAACTTACACCTATTTAAATCATGACCCTACCAATAATTATACCAAAAAAACAACTACAATAGATTATCCNAACCCCCCCCCCCCCCCCCGCCCCGAAACCTATCACACCACAGTTTTACCTACTTTCGAAGATCCACAAGGGAACATTCCTTCCTCCAGGCCAACCAATTGTATCAGGATGTGCCTCACCCACAGAACGCAGATCAGCACTTGTGGACTCACACGTTCAGCCTCTGGTCAAGAATTTACCATCTTACATCAAATACACTAATCATTTTCTAGAACCATTTCCCACACTGGCCACTCCTCTTCCACAGCATGCCATCTAGTTCTCAGTTGATGTTACATCACTCTACACCAATATTCCTCATATCCACGGACTCGCAGCAATATAAGAATATCTCAACGCACGTCCTTCTGGTACCTGACCCACTACCACATTCCTGATAAAACCATCAAATTTCATTTTGAAGGAAAACTACTTCAGATTTCTGGACAAAATCTACCGGCAAATTAAAGGTACTGCCATGAGAGTGTGCATGGCCCCCTAATATGCAAACATGTATATGGGTAGACTGGATCATATGTTCCTGAGCAGACAACCATTACAGCCCCTTTGTTGGTTCAGATACACTGATGACATCTTTATGATATGGACCAACACCACTCAGCAACCCGAGTCCTTCCTGGCAGACCTCAACCAATTTTCACCGCTAAGATTTACCTGGAAAATATCCACATTCAACATTACTTTTCTGGATGTAGATTTCACACTCCATCAGGGATACCTTAAAACAAATGTGCACACCAAGGAAACCAACCAGCAACAATACCTTCATTATGACAACTTTCACCCAATGACCACAAAGAGATAACTTCCACGTAGCCTAGCCATTGGAGCCAAAAGAATTTTCCCCAACCATGATGACCGTTTTACAATATAATAAAAAACTGCAACATGCTTTTATGAACAGAGGCTACCCCAAAGCACTGGTGTGTAGTCAAATAGACAGAGCTCAAAATAGTGGGCCTCCAGCATCAACAGTAACAAACATTATCTCTCTGGTCACGACATACTAACCTGGACCTCACAAACTCAACACTCCCTTGAAAACAGATTTCCCCATACTGTACACAAATTAACCTGCATATAAGACATTTATTCTTTGTTATATATCACTAGGCCTATATTTGTATGTTTCGTTATAATTAATTACACACCCAAGACTATGGCAAATCATATATCCTAATAAACTATCAAAATTGAAAAAGTTCGATACCTGATTTTGAATGATTATAAAATTAAAACAAAACTCACCTTAATCACACAAGAAAGTAGGTATTTCACAAATAGAATGGGACAGTATTCTTTATCCATCCCATTATCACCCTTTTATTTCTAAAAATCTCTAAAATATTGAAATCGACCATATATTTTTACAAACATAAAAACATGTAGGCACGAAAAGTTACTACACTGTTTTAGCGCTCAGGATCATGGGTGTAATGCAAAGCATCACGGGAAAGCTACACATCAGCGTCAATATTTACATGAGAAAAGTAATTTGGATGATCTGTTATTAAGTTTTTTTTAGGTGTGGTGTTAATTAAAAGTGTTACAAATTTATAAATGTTTGTGTCATTTGATTATACATACCGCTGTGTGAGTAATCAAGTGATAAAACATTGTATCTTAACAATGAAAAAGGTCCTATAATGGAAGGGATGGAGCCTACTACAGGGTTCCTACATGTCATGGAAAATATTTATGGAATTATGTTAGGAAATTTCTCATTTTTCCAATGTTATCCTGGAATTTTTTAGATTTTCCTAGAAATTCCTTTTGTCATCCTTTTTTAAAGAGGTCAGTAAATCAGTTTTGACCTTTAAACAGGAGTGCTTAGAGTTTCTTAAGATGTTAGTTAAGAAGATCCAAGGGAAAAGTCCCTTGAAATATTCAGTAGTTAAAATGTACAGATGCCATGATCCGAGATCTATGCTATCTGATGAGGATGAATCAACTAAATCCTTTACTCATCTGCTTCAAGGGCTTTCAAACAAAAATCTTTTGAATTCAAGTGAGTGTGAATCATATTCCTACAGGTGAAACCAAACTCTCTGGCATTCAAAGAGTTTGACCAGGAAAGCTAACCTTTGGACTCATTATTTTCAACCCACCTCTCTAAAAACAAACAGTATCAGAACTTGTGGAAAATTGTCAAACTTGTAATTACCTTTTCACAAGGGCAATCCTTTGTATAACGGGGTTCCTCTCTCAATAAAGAAATGACTGTAGAAAACGTGAAAGCCCAAAGTTTTGTAGCAAGAATATTGGTGTAAGATGAACTGAAAGTTAAGAAACTTCATGAATTTATCATAACAAAGCAGCTTATAGAAAGTGTACTTCCAACAAGAATGAGATACCACCAGTACTTCGATGATATAAAAAAGAAACAATTCAGCGAGGAGAAGTATTTAAAGAGACAACAGGTAAAAGAGTCTGTAGATGAACTGAGGAAGAAAAAGGTCAGACTTGAGAAATCAAAGAACCTTATGTTGGATGAAGCTGGTAATATGGCCTTCCTAGCTGAAAATAGGTCTGATTTTACCCTTTTAGCCAAGTCAAATACTTAAAGAAGAAAAGTTGGAAAAAAAGTTAACTTATTCAGTCAGTATATGAAACTTCCAAGATATCTGAGGAAATTCATAAGGTGATTGAATCCCTTAATTTTTTTTATAAAGCTTCTGAATCAATAATTAACAATGTTGTATTATAAAATTGTTATTTTTATTAATTTTATTTTTGTTTTGTAATTTAAATAACATAAACTACCATGTGCAATATGAACAGTGAGAGTATATTATATTTTATATTTATTCTGAACCATCAATATTTTCTCTTAAGATTTAAACTACCTCACTGATTGTTCTTCTTTAGTTCCATTCAGTTGCATTTTGTATTTTCATAGTTTGCTCTTTTGTATTTTGAAATATAGTAAAAACTAGATTAATAATAATAATTGGAAAAGTTAAAGATAATAATGGTAAAAAAATATATTTTTCAATCCTAAATATTCCATGTTTTCTAAATGTATTTTTCCTGTTCATTTGTAATACAAGACAGCCATTTTGTTAACTTGTATAAATGTGTGTTTATTTTTTGTACCTTTGTATTTTTCTTTATTATTGTAAAATTTAGATAACTTCAATTATTATTTGAAAGTGAGTTTATGTTATGTTATGTTTAAGTTATTTAAATAATTCATTGTGTCATGAAATACATTAACAAATAATAAAAGTGTGAAAAGGTGCAGGTGTAGAGGAGTTGAAAGCCTGCATTAAAAAATGAAAATATTTTTTAAAATAATATAAAATATGTAATGATGTGTATTTTGCCATGAGTACTTTATACACTTGTCCTAGAGAAATTGTAGAAAATCCTTGAAAGTTCCTGAAATATCATGGAAAAATTTTCATGATTTTGTGTAGGAACCCTGTACTATCACCAAATGGAATTGTCACAATATGACAAATATTTTAATATGCATAAGTAAACATTTTTACTACTAAAAACTATCACATCCTGAAAAACCAGGGATTGAACCCACCACCAAACTCATGTATATTTCTTTCTAACCAAAATATCAATATTCAACTATTATTTTTTACGAACAATATAGTACAGCTAATAGCTCAGATTAATCCCACTATAAACGTGATATAGAACATTGTTTTCTTTTGAGAAACTATATTTTTATAAACAAAAAAATTACCTTTTAGCATTTGGTTGACCCCTCCCAGACGAACCCCATTTGTCGACGGGTAAACCTCACCTGCCGATCACTATTTCATTGCTGTTTAGTTGCTCTCTATATATATATTAATTTGTTTACTTTCCAATGCATTTAATATTTAATTTTATATAAACATTTTTTTTTCTGCAGATGTTTATTTTTTACAATATTCTTACTATTCAACATTAGTACAATTAAAATTTAAAACTACATAAAAGCATATCTTAAAATTCTGTAAATTACAAATTCTTAATATGAATCAGAATTTTGATACACAATTATTAGCCATGAACTACCACGTATAGTATAAATAAAATACTAAATTAAGCATGAAATTCGTAAATTAATTAAACAAATTATAAACTAAATGACCAACAGATGTATTTATTTTCATTCGGAGTCCTCGTTATTTTTCATAAATTTGTCTTTACATGGGCCGCTAATTGTAATTGTGTGTTCTCCACAGATTGGTACCACACTATTAGAGCACCTCACTGTAGTTTTTCTGTTTTTCTTTTTCGGATAGAAGCCACATTTAACTCTGTCTCTGTTTTGTATTGGCTCTGGCCTCTGTTCATTTTCCAGTCCAAGGTATTTTATAATTCCATTCTGCATATTTTTATGCAGGCTGTTGCAAGAAGCTCTAGCTGCCTTGTGAATTCTGATAAGTTCAAGAGCCAAACTCTTCAAAAACTTTCTTTGCATAATTTTTTCTGTGGTGTTGCACTGTAGTATTATTTGAGCATTGGTGGCACCAATGTCAAGTATCGAGAAAAGAATTCAAAGAAGCCATTGGAACGAAATACTTGCAACAGTATACTTGGACTTCAACCTGTCTACAATGCTAACTCCTCCCTTCGTGAGGTTGTAGAATGTTATGGTACTTTATTTTTTGATGTCCCCATTACTTTGGTCAATTTCATCAGTCATGTATACTTGAAATGAGAATGACATAACGATATTTATTAGGTATGTAGGATACTAACATTGAGTTTTCTCCAAATTCAAACAAACTACATACTATGGGCCGGTCAAGGCCTAATGTTTACTATTCCAGGGGGTAATTTCCCTTTTGTTTTTCCTTATAGTTGCAACGATCGTCAGATTTTTTCCTCAAACTAATTTATTTACAATGGCCATTGATAAAAACCAACTATCCATCGTCATGTTGTGACCAGAACCTGGTATGGGTTAAAACATTCTATTTACAACACTACTTTGCCTGTTGTCCACTGAAAAAGTTCCATTCTATTGTGTACCACAATATATCTCCAATTTACTTATGTAGAAGATTCTAACATCAACCATGGCAAACATTTTCAACCAATATTTTGCGGAGGTTTTTATATATAAATTGCCTAAACGAACAGGTTTCTCTAAAGACAAGCATTTCGTTGACAGTGACGTATTCATAACCATTATAGTTCTCCAATCGCTCCACAAAACCATCGAAAACCTGTTTAATTGGAGCAAGCTGATCAGGCCCTCCTTGTTTCTCTAATAGTTGCATCGTCAAATCGCAGGGCTCTTGATAGCAAGTAAAAACCCCTATAGCTCATTATGAGGCAGAAGAACTCGGGTGTGGTTCCATCAGTAGCTCATAAATCTTCTACATTTAGGTGTGCCGATTTCTCTCGCGATTCTCAGACGGCCTTTTGTATGGTGAGTTATCTCCTCTATGACAATCTTTTAAACTGACTTGGCATTTCAACCAACAGCTTTCACTCCTGGAGGGTGGATCACTGTTGTTGTTTTTTGTAATCTATGCCTATGCTGATTAGGCGGATGAAATGCTTGACAATAAGGTTATCTCGATCAACATATTGTGGTCCAAAGATAGGTGGATGGTCGGCTTGCTCAGCAGACTGTTCACTTTCAATTTCATGTTTGCGACAAAAAATAACTTTTAAAATAAATTGTAATAATATTTTAGAGACAATCTCAATATAAAAAGAAAATTTCTAAAAATTTTGAGAAAGAAACAATAAAAAAATTAATCTACTATTAGCTCAATATGACATTGTAAAGCTAACAACGACTGCTGGCCACTGAAGATAAAGCAGACCGTGACACTTTGTTACCTCACTTCTAAAACTTGGCCGCAGAGTTCCAAGATTCTGTTGTAACTTCGCCTGTATTTTCCCTAGTTAGTTAATGTATTTATCAGAATACACACATGACTACCTTACATGGAAATAACTGGTCTCTAACTGTATTAATCCATCCAAAAATGTATTACTATTGAATTTTTATATTCTTGAAATCTTAGGTTAAGCTTGGTTAGTTTTTTTTATTATTAACACATTGAGTTTGCTACAAAATAAAGTAAAATGTTTTCAAATTGTGTTTGCTCAAGACTTTAGCCTCTCACAATAGCCTGTAAAGTAGGCAAACATTACAGGGTTTTGTGATAGTAGGCAAACATAAATCTTGAAAATGATACCTTAGTCTATTTTTTTTTTACTTGTTTGAAAAGTCTTGAAAATATTCTAATAAAATTTAATAAACTATATTATGAATGTAGATAATAACTTTTAACGAAAAATACCAAAGTAATTTAAGCGGCATTAATTAATGTTGATTACCTATTATGTTTCTTATCTATCAAACTAAACTGAACCTTTCATTTATAAATTAAAATTTCAACTAACATTGATATGATATATTAAAGTTTTGAATAATATTCATCAATTAAATGGTTTATTTTCTGTAGAAAATAACATTGCAAACAGTCATGAGTCAACATAAACCAAAGAACAAAAGTCAACACAGTACACATAACTTACGGTGTAGGCAAAAATTGCCTATAGCTCAAAAATCAACAACTCCGTAATTAATCCATCTTCACTACGGTAACTTTCTCCACACTTTCCTATTCTTGCATACTCCCTTTGCTTCAACGTTTCACAACACCCATACACTGAGTCATACATGTTCATTTATTTTTAAAACTCTTAATGTTTCTCTTTTTCACACATTTGTCTAGAACATTTAGCCATGTCTTACATGGTCTACTCCTTCCTTTTGATCCACACACTCTTCCTTCATATACTTGCTTAATCACTTTATCCACACTCATCCTATCAACATGCCCAAATCAATGTAACATGCTTCTTTCATATTGACCTATTGGATTCCCTTTCAAACCACACTCCTTCAAAACCCATTCATTACTGAATTTGTCCAGACGAGTTTTTCCACATATATTTATTTCTTAGATTTCTCATTGCCGCATTCACCTTAATCTTGTGTTTGTCATGACAAACCCATGCTTCACATACATAAAACAATGTTGAAATCAACATTCTTTTATATACTGCTATTTTTGCCTCTTTCAAAACTTCGTCATTCTTTGCACTAGTCCACATACATCCAACTACTCTCCGAGATACATACTTAATTCATCCTCACTAACTTTCTCCATACCTCCCTATCCTTGTATACTTCCTTATCTTCAACGCCATCCATACACCGAGTCATACATGCTCTTTTATTCTTAACATTCTCAATGTATCTCTTTTTCACACATTCATCCACAACATTTAGCCATATCTTACATGGCCTACCCCTTCCTTCTGATCCATACCCTTTACCTTCATAATTTGTAATAAGTATGTAGAGTAATTCCCTGGGTGTGCCCATTTTTTAGGTGGGAGAAAGGGGTTCTACCGTTGGTGGCTTGTGGCGAAGTCTCCTAACAGGAGATAGTAAGTTTTTTTTAACAACAATCCATCTTGAAGTAATTTAGTGTTTTAAAATATAATTGAAGCTGTACTGTGATGCACCTGTGCACCACATGTCACTACATTTATATTCGCTGTAATATAAATTCACCTATACTTCAACACGCCTCCTTAAATTTATATTACAGTTCAACCTAATTCATAAACCAATTTATATCCCATTCATTACATATCTGAATTTTTCAAACTTATTTTGACCTAATGGCTTAGTAAAAATATCAGCCACATTTTCATCAGAATCTATTTTAACAATATAAATTTCTCCTTTAACATAACTTTTGTTTACAAAATGATAATATGTCTCTACATACTTCAATTTTTTTGTAAAATTACCATACTTATATATATTTATTGCACCAGAATTATCTTCATACATTTATATCAGGTCACAAATTAAAATCTAGCAAAATATCTTTCACAACTTTTAATTCACCAACACACTCAGACAATGCAACATACTCAGCTGATGTGGATGATTTTGTTACACTACTCTGTTTCTTAAATTTAAAAAAAAAATCACATTTCCATACATTTAAATAACATATTCAATCATCGATTTTCTGTCAATAATATTATCTGCCCAATCAGTATCTACATAACAATTCAAGATCTCTGCATTAACATTTCTATTAAAGGTTAACTTTAAATCTTTGGTCAAAACTAAATATTTTAATACCCTCATAGCATATTTATAATGAGTATTATCATAACAATTTTGAAATCCAATTAAATAATTTATGCAGAAACTTATATCAGGGTTTGTTTATAAACTAATATATAAAAGAGCTACAATTATATTTCTACACATCATTTCATCAAATGCTGATTGTGTGGTTTCTAATTTTAAATTTTGTTCCACCGGAGTAGCATACAATTTAGAATTTTCAATACCATATTTCCTTGCTAAAGATAAGATATAATCGCTTTGATCCAAAGTCATTTTTCTTTTATCGCATTCATAATTTATATTAATACCTAAATAAGTTTTTATTTTACCCAAATCTTTCATCTGAAATCCTTTAAAAGATAATTTTTAAACGAAATTTAAATTGGTTTTATCTTTACAGCATATGAACAAATCATCTACAAACAAAATTAAATAGACATTATGATTGTTCTTATTGTTTAACATACGCAACAGACATTCTCACTTCTTACAAAACCTAAAATTTTCAAATAAGTATTGAAATACTCATACCCAGCTCTTGGGCTCTCTCCCTATTCGTACAATGCTTTATCCAATTTTAGCACTTTATTTGTACCATCCTCATAACCTCGTGGTTGTTTTACATAAACTTCTGATTTAACTTTTCCATTCAAAAACGATGTTTCTACACCCATTTGCTCAATAATTAAATTATTCTGACAACAATATGACAATAGATTTTTTAACATTTGCATTCTTGCTACTGGAGACTATATATCATTAATTAAATCATTCTGGTGGTATCTTCTAACTACTAACCTAGCTTTATAAACATTGTTAGCCTTTTTTTGTATAAACCCATTTTAAATCTAGTATTTTTTTTATCTTTTGGTTTAATAACAGACATCCATGTCTTATTTTTATTTAAGCAATTGATTTCCTTATCCATTGCATTTTTCCAGTTTTTAGAATCATAACTATTCATCGCATCATTATAAGAAATAGGATTTTCCGCATTTACATATTTATATAAACAATATTATTATACACAAAATTATCATCATTAAGTCTAGCAGGTTTTTGTTTTTCTCTGATTGATCTTCTCAACGCTAAATTTGCATTTTGATCATTTATATTTCCATTTGTAATTTCATGTTCATTTTTATCACTATCATTTTCCTTTCTACCTTCATTTAAACCTATATCATAGCCTCTCTTGACTCTTCTCTAAAACTTATATGATTTGTACCATCTTCAATTATATCTACATGTCTTGCTTAGACGATCTTGTCATTTAGTAAAACTCTATACCCAATATTTTCATAACCTAACAAAATACCTAGATCTGCTTTTCTGTCCAATTTTGAATTTCATTTTTGTTCAGGCACTCTTACAAATAATTTATTTCCATACATTCTTAAATGTTCTATATTAGTTTTCTCCCTAAATAGTATTTCATAAGATGTTCTATTTATCTCTACAGTATTAGTAATTGTCATATTTTTCGAATAAGCAGTTGTTTTGACTATTTCAAGCCAGAACCTATTATGTACTTAGGCCTCTGCTAATAAACATCTAGACATATTCATAATATCTCTATTATACTTTTCTGCTGTGCCATTTAATTCATGAATATATGGTAGACAAGGTTCAATAGATATTCCCTTTTCTCTAGCAAAACTATATACATCACTATTCATATACTACTTGCCATTGTCACATCTCAGTTTTTTTTACCTTTTTTTCAGTCCTACTTTCAATCATATTTATATAGTCAATAAAACAATTGTATACTTCACTTTTCGATTTGATAAAATAAATTTTATCTTCCTTACTGTACTCATCTATAAAAATTAGAAAATATTTCTCACCGTTTTAACCCGTAGTACTGTGTGGTCCATTTAAATCAGTATGGTCAATCTGTAATATTTCTTTTGCTCTAGTTCTCTCATTTTTAAATGGAAAATTATGCATTTTATTTTACAAACATATTCCACAATTTCAAATAATCAGACTCTAGTTCCTTTAGCAAACCTTCAAGCATTTGTTTATCACACATTGTTTTTAGATAATTAAAATTTACATGTCCTAATGTTCTATGATATATTTCCTTTTCTGTCATATTTAATTTGACTGTTATATTTGATTCAGTTTTTACAATTTCATAAGTCATACGATAAAAATCATTTTTCTTACATGCTAAAGCAATTAAATTTCCATTTGGATTATATATTTTTGAAATATTTCCTACTGATAAGATTTAATTTTATTTGTAACTTTCCCATAACTAATTAAATTTCTATCCATTTCTTCCACATAAAATACATTTAACATTTTATTTTATTTTCTACCATTTGACCATAAACATTAAATTTGTGTGATACATTAACTATTTTAGTCGCCTTTAAAATCTGACCATCTCCGACTTTAACATTTACCGGTACTTTGAGTTCATCAAATTCATAAAAAATTTATAACATGATCAGAGCAACCAATATCAAGTAACCATTCTACTTTACCGACACAACTATTAACTTCGACGTACAATTTTTCCAATCCGAGTTTTACCTCAATTTCCACATTACAACTGCTTGTATTACCGTCTTCATTTAGCTGTTCTTGTTGATTTTGCCTTTGTTACCAACTGCCAACTCAATGATTTTAACTTGAGGCTCGACCGGCTCTCCTTCCACCCCCGCCATCACAATGTTGCCAATGTTTTTGTTGTTGCTGGCGCCCGCCTCCTTGCTGCTGAGTGCTGCCTCTGGGCTTCCACAAATTTTCGCTTGGTCTTATGCTTGTACACTGGGCCTTAAAATGTCCATACTTGCCATACTTGAAACACGTTTTTTCTTTTTTTCTTCCAGCCCTAAGTGCACTTGAACTGTTTTTGCTTTCTTCCTTTATTCTTTTAATTCCACCATTTTCATTTTACTTTTTACATATTCAACAGTTTGATCACTTGTTTCATTTCAACAATTAAATCACCAACATAGCTTAACTAATCTGGAAGCATTTTAATCATATAACTCAGTTTTTCTTTTTCACTTACACTATCACTTGCACTTATAAGTTTGTTCACTAACTTTTCAAACTCAGTAAAAAAGGCATTTGAGTCTTCAAAGTCTTTTAACCTCGATTTATCAAATCTATTTTGTATACAAATTTGCAGTACAGTAGATTCCTTTAATTACATTTCGTCAAACTTTTTCATAATTCCATACACTGTCTCTTTGTCTTTTATAAACTGTAACTGATCATTCGAAAAACCACTGTAAATCACATTGATTGCTTTCAAGTCCTTTTCACTCCACTCGTCCTCTTTATCCGCCGTACCTTTTTCTCTCGTCATTGCCTCTTCACATTTCTTTAATTTTAAAATCATTGCGATTCTCTTTTTCCAACACTCGTAGTCCTTGCCGTCAAAAACAGGAATTCTCATTTCATTCACCATCTTAGGGCTTTTGTTTTAACCACGCTCTGCAACCATGTTGAATTATAATGAGAAAAGGTTTATGTTCAGAGGTTGTAGACCAATTGAGAATAACTAATAAGCAGTTTGATATGTTTATTAATAATCAGAAATAAACATTAATACAGATTACAAATAACCAAACTATACCCATACGAGAGACAACGTACATGCGCGGCAACAATCATATTACTACTGCCTCTCTTCAGTCCCACATACACACAACAGTATCATTTCTATAGTGCACACAACTGCGCACCACAGATGTCGCTACATTTATATTCGCTGTAATATAAATTTACCTATACTTCAATCTACATTCTTAATTTCAGCTCTTTAGAGTAGAAAGAGCCCTGCATGGATTTTATATTATAATTATGTAGAGTACATTCTAATAGGTCAACTGCATCACTTTATTAACATACACATTTAATCAAACTAATGGGTTCAAGAAGAGAAAGATGGAAATTCAAGGAAATACATCCACATTTGCATGAAATGAGAGTGGTAGACAATTTATGATAAACCAACCTAAATGCACCAAGCTGAGATGTGGATCATGACCTCCCTTAACCAATAATCCAGAATAGATTATCATAGCATATAGGCCTAATCGGCATGCCCACCGATGCAGGCTGGATAATTTCTTGAGTTAAATTTGTTCTTCTTTCACATTTGGTTGAGAAAAAAAACATAGATAACCTATAGGATAGTGTATAGAAGGACAAATCTGAGTAGGCCTCTTGTTTGAGTGCTAGTAAAGTGTTAGTGTACCGGATGCTTTGGCATCACTTCCTGACAAAATTATTGCACATTTCTCAAGAAAATCTTGCCACTAAAACTACAGTACCATTTAAACAACATTCATCCTAATTCTTGGATATGCACCATAGTAATATACATGCATAATATGTTGTTTTATTTTTATTACATTTTTATAAAATTGTATATCTTATGCAACCTTTCTTTATGCCCTTAACTTGCCGTTGACAATGACAACAAACATAGGCCTACACAAGTATGAATTTAAAAACTTTTACACTGGCAATAATGAGTTATTTTGTACTTTAGAGTCACTGTACTTTACAATGATTGCACTATATTCATGCACTATAGTACTCTTTAGCACATACTCTGTATAGTTTGTCCAACACCAGTCAATAGTGTGTATCTACAGCGCAAAGAGTTGCTGAATTTATGCCTGAAAGATAGTTTGTTACAGCTGTTCTAGAACCAAGTTAGTTTGGAATTTGTGTGCTTATATAATCAGTTGGTTCAGAAAAATTATGCTGAATAATACTGGTTTAAAAAATAATATGTTACATGTAAATTATCTGACTCTTTCTTAGGTAAACTCTCTAAGAATCTTAGTGTTAAACGTGTAGACAACAGGCTAAATTAATAGTTTGTTGAATGCAAATAAGATTATATTATCTTTTAATTTGTAAATATTTAATTTATATGTCAATTTTGATCAAAAGTTTTGTCTTTATAGTTGCATTAACTTTGATTAAACTCTGAATAGTTTGTTTAAATCAATACATTATTGTTACTAAGATATTATATTTTAACAAAGTATTGTGTTTCCAAGGAAAACAATCACCCTATTTTTAAATTGTATTCATGTTAATCTGTTTTATAATTTATTTTTTTAAATATGAATGAGACAAATTGGTAAGATTAATAGTTGGAATGAAAAGTTTGTGTTTCAAACCCAAGAAACACCATATATACTACTTTTAACCTGAAGTATTGAACATGCTAGCACTTAAGTTTTATTATTAATAAGCACTGGAAGGGGCTTCACCACAACATTATCCTTTCTATTTTCAAACAAAATTTGCTTGTGCATTTATTTTAAATACAAATATATTCTGTTGGGAAAGTACACAAAGAGGGTAGGATTCTTGAAATATTTTCTTTGTTAGATTATAATACCTTAAATAACGTGTTTCTTTTATCCACAATACATACTATATTCTTAAGTTTCCAATAATAACAAAATAGATATTACAAGAAAATTGTGTATAATTTTAAAATTAAAACAAAACATAACTAACAAATGTGAAACATTTGTCCGTAATTGGTGAACCATTCCCTACTCACCTGGAAAACCTGGAATTCTTAGGGAATTTCTCTTTGCATGGAAAGCAGGGAATGTTTTGAATTTCCAACATTTTTAAAAAAATAATAAAATTGCATAGCTATATACATGTGTATTTAAAGGGTTTTTTTCATATACTGGTAGGCCTAATTACCTTATTTAAATATGTTAAATGTGACAACTTTCGATAATATGGATGGTTTGATGCATGCACAATTGAAAATATACTAAATTTGTAACACCCAGATACAGGTTCATATAAGTAAGCAGGTTATGGTTTAACAGATGCGTGTGCATGTGGCAAGTATGTGTGGTCGTTTGAAGAATATTGTTGTTTTAAAATATTAATTAAGGTATGTTAATGTGTTTGAAATATTTTACTTTGCAGAGGTCACTTTACTAACATGAACTGAATTTGTATTTCAAGTCTATATTTGACTTATGTTAAAAATAAGGATTATTAATTTTTGTAGGTAACAAAGTTAATAAACTTTGAGCTCTGGCTAAAACACTTTTTTCCGAATAGCTCACATTGAACAAAAAGCAATTGAAAATAATTCAAATATAAATTAGAATAGATTTTAAATATTTTTTAAAATATGTGGATAAAGTTAGTTACAAGCTTAGTTATGATTTTTATGACTATAATAATAATTACAAAATGGATGATGAATTTTCATAGATTCGTGGTTAGTATTACTTAGTTAATTCCTAGATTGTATGCTTTCTAGGCATAAAAATTAAGATGATTTAATTGCTAAGTTCATGTACTTTTTAGTTATAATAAACATATAATTACTAAACAGTAGCGGATTTAGGTTTGGGGACGCCCTAGGCCCGAGATGATATGGCGCCCTTTTTTTTTGTAACAGTATATATATATATATATATATATATATAAACATATATATACATATATGTGTGTGTGTGTGTGTATAAAATAATGAAACTAATAACAATAATAATAAGAAATCTAATTCAGGTATAAATTAAACATTTATTTTTTTAACATAACAATTAAATATAGAATTAATATTAAATTGCTTGTAATTAAAATATAAATTATTTCAATTAAAAATTTTGGCACCCCTCAAAATTTGCCGCCCTAGGCCCGGGCCTCACGGGCCTGAGCCTAAATCCACTACTGTTACTAAAGGGTTTTTTATACATGGAAAAATATGAATATCTCCGGAAAAACCTGGAATACTCAGGGATTTTTTTTTATTATATAGAGTAGACATCCTGTTAGAATGAAAACCCTCTTAACCACAATTAACCTAACCTTTGATGCATCAATACATTTTTATAAAGTTTTAATAGGTAATATTGTTAAAATAAACTAAAAAGGTTTCTTAAAATTATTTATTAGAAGGAATGGAATAGAACCAATATGATAGAATAAGAATTTAATAGAACCATGGATTAAAATAGCATTTTTGTGAATATAATATTTTGTGCAAGTTTTTTGTGGATCTTAGGTTGGAGTAATGTTAATCATAGCTATAGTAAATTACAATACTTTTAGCATAATGTTATAACTGTTTACATATTTATGTTATTTATTAGTTATTTTAATTTTATAATTTTGTAAATATTAATTTTGGTATTATTGGAAACTTATCACTCTTGCTGTGAGTATTAATACTAACAAATAATTTATTTAGTCTTGCATCCATAAAAGCACTAAAAAAAATCATCAAAAATCCCACTCTCTTTGTGTTCACTTTTTCATTCTATTTCTTTATGAGCTAGGTTTTATAACTTAGGTCTCTACTAGGCATCATTAGTTTCATCGGAGGTCACACAGTCTAAGGGATCACCCATAAGTCATGTAACACTGTTGTGATTAGGAGAGGGGGGAGAGGGAGCTTTAGTTTCTACATGGTGTTACATGGGGGGTGGGTGGGTTCATCACAGTGTTACGTAACACAGATCTTATAGGCCCAACTTAAATTATAATGTTGAAAAAATAATGCTGTTCATGTTTTCACTGTTAGTTAATAAACATACTCTCAATTATGAGCTGTTTCAAATCTGAGTTCCTCTTTTAGTGTCACAAAAGCTTCCATATAAATGAATTATAATGGTACTCACTCTTGATGGGAAACACGGGTTTAAGGGGGGAGGGGGGGGGCGGTGTCAGTTGTCAGACTAAATGTCTACTTGATGTCACATGCAAAGGGTGGACGGAAGGTCAAAAAAGGTAGTGAAAAAGTGTTATGTGGTTTATGGATGAACCCTATGGCACTAATTTCTTAATAGCCTGGATTATCAGTGGCCGGGAGGTCAAGATTTGAGTCTCAGTTGGACGCACTGGAATAGAAGGGGTTTTTAACATCACTCAAAAATTCAACTCAAGGGTTGGGAGGGGAAGAGAGAGAGAAAAATAAAAAGAGAGAAAAGGGGGGTGTCTCTTCCCTCTAAATATTCGGTATCATTTTGGGTGGCATTATTCATTGAAAGCATAATTACAAACAACAGCAATTATTCATGTTCAGAGAGTACCAAGATTCATTGGTCTCAGATGCGGGTTGTATCATTAGAGTACAAGTATTGCATTTCAAATTATGTTTAGTCTCCTCTGAGAGTCTTAGTTCAATCTTGGTGAGCTCAAAAATAAAATATTCCCATGGTTTAAAAGCTATTAGAGCATGAGTGTCTCAAAGTCACTGTACGTTTAATTTAGATATTATTTTGAAAAAATAATAATTAAATATATATATATAGTTTGCTTTATATGTAGGGGATGAATGATTATAATTATAGACATGAGCCCCATCTCAATTATAATCGATGCTCACTGGATACCTCAGTGATAGAGCATTGGCACACTAAGCCAAAGGTTCTGGGTTTGCTTTACATGTCCAGGATTCATTTTTAAATATATTTGATTTATCACTTTGCTTACAACACATTTATGTTACAATTTTGGTGATGTTCACCTGCATTTGAAGTAATATCAATTTTTGTTTAGTCTGAATACCCTTTCCCATAAATTTAAACCAAGTTAATATCTTATAAATTAATTAAAATTCTACCGGAGATGGGGAGATTGAGGTTCGAATCACTGTCAAGTCTAATTAGTTTGTTTTCCCTAAGTGAATTCCCACAATCCTTCCATGCAAATGCAGATATAGTACCTCTTAAATGCTTCCTTCCTAATCCCTACCCCATTAGAGTAATTATCATGATGCGAATAACCTGAACAGATAGTAAGACGCGGTGATAAAAAAAAACCCATTAAAACTTAACTTTTCAAGACTTTGTATTAAAGATATGCTATTATTGAGTTGTAAACTACAATATTCCCCAGATATTATTGTAATATATGCTCTAAGCAATACAAGCAGCCCTATGTTAACTGCAGCCATTTATGTTCATGTGATGTAATGAATCATACAGTATGGACTTTTTCATTTAGGAACCATAATACTTTTCAAATCACAGTGTTATGAGTGAGGGCATAGTGCTATTTATTTCCATAAACTCTATAAAGACTTGTGGTGACTTGGCGGTGTAGGGGTAAGGTGTCAGACTTCTATGCTGGCGGCCGGGGTTTAATCCTCGGTCCCGGCAAAGATTTATCTGATTACCAAACCCTTCTGGTTCGGATTCCACGTTAAACTGTAGGTCCTCCATTTCATCTCGCAATCACTCTACCATTACACATTAGCGTAAGTGCGTATAACCAGAACGGGTAGTAAGACACGGTGCTAATAATAATATAAAGACTTGCTTACACACAGCCCACAGTTGTTCGGGAGTTTGTAAAAAGGAGGGGAAATCATCTTGTATTGAAATGCATAATCACTATGTAGTATGAATGAAACTAATTACAGTTCAAATATAAGTCAAGCTTCCACTGTTTTCAAAGGTATTAAGAGCCTGCGTCACACATCGTATATTGTATAACTTAGGTATGTAATACAGCTTGATCTAGGTGTTTTATCTTGTGGTCTTAATTTAGAAACATTGGAATTGAGGGCAGCAAAATCACTTTGCCACATTAAATAAAATTAAATAAAAAAAAAACTTCACTGTTCTCAAGTTCAAATAAAAATTACAGAAAACCACACTTGATGTGATTGCTGGTTTAAGTGTAACTGTGTATCTTAAAACCTAGTTATTCAGTATTTTGTAATTATTTTCAGCAAATGCACTGTGCCTTATCAAAACCTAGGAGAAAAGTGTGGAGGCAAAAGGTTCAGACCTTCTACTGAGCAGGTGACTATAGATATTGTAATTAGCTTAGGTATAATTATTTACAAACTATCCAGATTACTTGTTAGGCTACCAATTTGTACAGTAGAATCTCGATAATCCGACCCTCGGTTATCCGACATTTCGTTTAGTCCGACATAACCTCATGATGTGCAATTTACATTGTTGTGCAGTATCACCATACTTATTATTTTCCCACTACCATCATTACTTTGTCAGTGAGTGAGAGACATACCTTCGTGGTTGTAGCTCTTTTCGCTCACCTCAGTGAATGTGTGAACTGTTCTGGTTCATACTATAATTGAGTTTTGCATCTTCCCATTATTGTAATTTTATTGTGTGAGAAATATGTCAAGTGAAAAGAGAAACAAGTGTTTCTTTCAAATGAAGAAAATTTTCAAGCCTTAAAAAGAATAATTACTAACAAACCCTAATCCATACCTATTCTGCACTTTTATTTATATTAATTTGGATTTGTTTCTCTGTCATTCTCCTTCCTCCTTCACCTGTTTCCGTATTATCTGGCATTTCGGATTATTGAGACTCTACTGTATTTGGTTTGTAATCATAGATTATGTTATAGTAATTTATCATAAATTAAAACAGTCATTCAAAAGTAAATAGAAACACAGCACTTTTTTTTGTTGCTGTTGAAAAACAAATTATATTCTGGAAAAATAGATTAAAATAAATATTGTAGATTGTAATTAACATATTATTTTTTTGACATACTCTAACACTTAATATTACTGTACACAATTGGTTTTGCTTATTGCACATAAACATGTTTCTTATTTTATTAACATCGACCAAATATCTAAGCCATGGTGACAGGCTTATTGTCAAACAAAGCCTAAAATATTTTCCACACCATTAAAACTATGAAATTATCAGTGCTGTAGTCAAGCCAGGGCAGTACCATGCTACTTGATTAGCTTCGGGGTGCCATGATGATGCCTTAAAAGGTATATAAACATATTTCAAAATAAAAATTCAGCACCAAGTCTGCTTGCAATAAGACCACGCACCTGCTTGAGGTCCGAATAGTCTATGGTAGTAGTGGCCAGCTCTGGGGATCCACTCCAGGGAAGGAAAATTCTTTGTGGTATACTACGAAATCATACTTATATTGTTTATTTCATTATTAAAAAAAAATTGATAGCCCATTTTGTATTTTAATAGTAAAACTATATTGCATAAAGAACTTGGAGTCCTTTCACACACTGAAACTGAGTTTTTCATCAAACCACATAATATATAATTTCCATGAAAAAAGTATTTTCCTACTAAACATTTGACTTTAAAGTTGATGCATGATAGGATAGTTTGTTGAATAAGAGTTCTTTATTACTCTGTCACAAGTGAGGGCAGGATTGTAAATAGCCATCAGTTAGACAGTTTCGATATTTAGATTGTCTAATGTTGATTTGATACAAATCTGCAAACCCTCTCTTTCATTTTCTTTCTTTCAATCTTTTTAATAAGGTGATGCACCAAACTATTGGCCACGGTTAACAGGTAGATCCTCTGGTTTAAGGCATCACTCTCGTGTTGAACTGGCCTGCTGATGATGAGATCAAAGTCTGGATCCTGCCCAGGTTCACTGAGGGTGGTTTTTCCTAAATGGTTTCTCACTCTTATTCCATGCAAATGTGGGTAGATTATATCTTAAAGGCTTCCTTCTTCATCCCTACCTCATTATAATAATTATAATTTACCCGCTTCAATGGCCACATTGTCTGAGGTATCACTTTCGCAATAGACTAGACTGCTAATGGCAGGGAGATCATGGTTGGATCCCGGTCGGGTGAACTGAGGGTGGTTTCCCTAGATGGTTCCCCACTCTCTCGACCCAAATGAGGGTACACTTACTCTGAATTCAACCTTCCTCATCCCTAACCCATTAGCTTAATTAGTACATAAGTGTATACCTGAAAAGGCAGTAAGACATGCTGATTAAAAATGGTCTTGCAATGTGTAATAGATACCAAGCCCACTAGAGCGGTCACACAGTCAAGGATTTTCTTAACACTCCCAGCAAAGGAAGGGAGTATAGACATCCGCAATTTTAGAACGGATAACAACCATTTTAAATCGCCTTAACAAACATTTTCTTCACCTACCCCAACCCTTCCAATATTTTATTTTATCTGAGTGGTGGTGAATCTAATTTAAATGAGTGTTTGGCATCACCAAATACCTCTTTTCAAACCAATCTTAATTGTTTGTTCAAACTCTATGCCTGTGGGTTGAAATCCTCGTTGTAAGGGAGTCTTTATGTAGTGTGTAGCTTTACATACAATATTCATAAATAAATTTGGTATGAAGTGCAGATTAGACTTTATAAACATGAAGCAAACTTTATTTCAGACAAAACTACCTCAAGAACCTGCTAATAAAACAGGCAAAATATTAACTGGAATATCTGGAGCTTTTACTGTTGATTAACAGCTGTGTGAGGATCACAGGTGCTAGTGCTGCTGATTCGTCTCTTTCTTCCTCTTTTAATATTGACCAATGGGCTGACATATGGGCACAAGAAAAGTGGTTGGGACATAAAACGAAACACTGTTGACTGAAGTATGCCTGCTTTTCTGTTAATGCTATAGGAGTGTACAAGACATAAATCCTTAGTTTGAGCACTGAGAGGATACATTGTTCAGACACTTGCAATGCCACGAAAAGGTAGCCACAATTGAAATGCACAAGAACACAATTTGGAAACACAAATCATATAGTAGATTCATTTCAACAAGTTAAAAATTTCAAATTTTCATCACAGCTTACTACTCGGCAAGAGTGAGATTTTAAATTATGACTATACTCAAGAAGGCCACTTAAAAGTACTGATGAAAACAAGGAAAAATGTTGCTTACAATCCAATTCCCAAATAGTGTCAATCCCATTCCTGAGGGCACTCCAGGTGACCTGGCTGTGAAGCAAGAACCCAGAACCCTTGAATGTGTATACCTGATTATTGAAGAGACCCCTAATATGAGTTCTGCGGAAAGAGAGCACAGCTCGGAGGTGCTTTGTTCGACTCCGCTAGCTTTGCGTCCTTGACGAGAAACAAAACCAGTGAAGAGACTTGTTGTAAAACTGTGAAATTAGAGGAGGGAAGACTAAGGATATTACAGAAGTGCTGTTGGTAGTATTGTTTTGGCGAATAGAGAGTAGGATGATCCGTGGTTTTGTGGGGCTATGGATATTGTGATTAGGGACGGGGAGTGAGAAAGTATTACAAAATTGAGAACATTAACAGTTAAAATTGTGAGTATCTTAAACTATACAATTTAATATTTAGATGTTTCACAACCATTTCAAGCCCTGTAATGAAAGAAAGACAGTGATGTTTGTCAAGAAGAATATTACAAATTTTTAAGGATTTTGAAATACCGAGCTTGAATTTGTGACCAAATAATATTGAAATGTTGAGGACTCTATGAAAAAACCATTGCAACCTCTTTAGAACAGAACTGAAAATAAAGGTTTTGAATGGCTTTCTAGACTACGTTTGTGGAGAAAGATGTATTCTAGAATCGCCTAACCCTCTGGCAAATTGCTTGAAATCCCTTCCTTGTAGTTTTTGAGTGCAGACATGGTTTCAGTGTAGGCCCTAATGATCTTAATAATTAGTTATGCTTATCTATTCTTATAAATCATCTTACATCATTAAATTTAATTAAATGAAATGGTCCACCTTTGAATCAATGAGATCCAGTAGCATAAGTTTGGAACGTGTTTCTGTATCATCGGTTAGCTGTGGAGACAAAATCGTGCCATGTCATATTCTTGAGAATAATATAAATTAACTCTGGGCTTTACCTTAATAAATTTCATAAGAGGAAGAGATTAAGTTACATTGACATTATGTATATCTTGTCTTTGTAATTTCATGACCATTATTAAATTGCTAATCTAATTTTCCACTTAGCATGGTTAAATAGAGAATTACTTTGAATATTAAGAGAATGGCCATCCAGTTGCTATTTTTTTCCAGGACTACACCACTGGAAATTATTTACTGTTCTAGTCATACACAAAATTGCAAACTGGTGGTAGATATTACTCTCTAAATGATAAACTTTTATTTTAATTTGTCATGATTAAATCTACTGATAATGTAAGTCTCAAATACAAACATTGTATTGATTGGTTAGCTAATTAAACCTGCTTTGGTGGCCGCGTGGTCTAAGGCATCACTCTCGTAATAGACTAGACTGCCAATGACAGGTAGATTGTGGTTCGAATCCCAGTTGGTTATACTCAGAGTTGTTTTCCCTAAATGTTTTTCTATTCCCTCTACATGCACATGAGGGTACACTTACTCTAAATTCAACCTTTATCATCCCTAACTTACTACCGTAATTAGTACAGGTGTGTATAGCCTGAGGAGATGGTAAATTGTGGTGCTTAAAAGAATAATTAAAAGGGAAAGAATTTTAAAAACCCTATAAAATGTCTGTCAAACGTGTAACACTCTTGAACATATGTTGTACACCTGGCTTTTATAAATCTTAGCAACTACTGAATGAGCTGCTTGTGAATAAATCATGTTTTCTCTAAAATTCATACAAATCTAACTATAAGATGCCTCGAGTATTTTGTTCAGTTATTGGAACATTAACATACACCATACACACATCTTCAAACCATTTGTTACATGTGTCAGTATATTATCATTGCTAGCCAACAATAGTTCTCTCACCAACTTCTACTTCCCTAATCCCTCATGTTCATTTTTCGAACTCACCACACTCTAAATTTTATGGTGCTTGGGCTCTTCCATTTGACACCAAATAATAATAATAATAATAATTAATTAGTCCATCCACAATACACAGAAAAAAATAAATCTTTCAAACTATATTAATCTAATAAAAATATATATCATTGTAAATAATAGATGTGAAAACTTGATTTTTATAGGACATAAAATGGCCCCCAGAAGGGAAAGGAAAGCCATGTGTGTGCAGAAAACATTTGTGCTGCAAGGTTAGTAGAATACAAATTACTCTTATAAATACACCTTTTGGTGTTAACATAATATAAAGTCCATTATTGAAATAAAATTAACGGCTGGAGGTTTTGTTGTGCTGACCATATGACATGCTTTATCTGCATAAGTTGGCCCTATCTTCACCAACACATGGCAGCCGCTCCATCAGTATGGATCGATTGTGGTCTGACAGCATAGAGTTACTAAAATAAAATAATAATAAACTATTATGTCACTAAATAAGGGAAAACTCGCTACTGCAATTTAAATAATCTGTAATTATGTTATTTTCTTGGCAGATGAAGTATGTTCAACCAGAACGACCAAAGAACTTCAAGCCTCACCGAGTAAGTTTTCATTACATTAATTACAATAATATGTGGACCATAGCAGGATTTATCAAACTATGAAGACCATAAGGCATATTCCTTGGAGTCATAACATTACCTACTTAAATTTCTACTAAATCTGAACAAATACTGGTACTTTAACTACAGGAACACGATATTATATTTTTTAAGTTTTATCCAAACAGCTTTGTAGTTCCTGGTTAATACTAACATTTTTTAGACAAAATGATTGGGATAGGTAATTCCCCTAATTTGTATGTTTGTTTTATATGAATCCCTAAAATATATATCAATAATTAATTAAGATTCCATTGATGTATTGAAAGCTATTAAAAGCCATTCAACAGTAAAATTGGATTGATAAATACCAGCTGGCCTTAAACTTTCATGATTGATAGACTCATTTTTTAAGAGGGCATCTAGTTTTAAAACTAGATGTAAAATATAAATTGTATTTAAGTTGCACTCTTTTTAAAAAGAATAATTAAAAAATATAAAGTTACCCACATTGACTGCAATAAGGGGGGGCGGTGTGTATTTTCTCATCGTAGAAAACAAACTAATATCCCTATGCTGTTTCTTTTTCTCTTTGTAGTGCTGTACATGCTAACTAGAAAGTCCATTCCTTATTTTCATGGTGTGCTTTCCAGATGTACGAGCGTCCCAAGGAGGGTTTACAGGGGGACACAGTGTACAAGATGTCATATCTCCCCCACAGCAAAGCTGCCGCTCTCAAGAGCCGAGGCATCCCACACAAGGCAGAACATACTCTTGGCCCATGTGGTGACTTCTCTGGGGACACTGTACACAAGGTGACAAGTTGTACAAAGTTCCGGCCACAGTCACACCGAAGAACACAAAGTTTGCTCTTTCGCACACAAATATCTCTGTGAGATATAAAGTGTGTGTGCTAGTTTTGTATATTATTTGTTCATAGCAATTTACAAGAAAATTTTTTGAAAATTATTTTGTTGTTACTCTCCTGTATATTATTTTTAATAATGAATTGGATTCAAATTTAATACATATATTCAATTAAGAGTACATTTTCTTCCCCAGATTTTGATTTCGAATTAAAATCATGTATGATGAATAACTCTCAAGAAAAATTAACCAAACAAAAAATGTAAAAAGTAAATTATTTCAATTAATTAATTGATTGAAATAAAAATTAAAATTCACACACATTTCAAAAGTAAACACATTGTTGCTTAATACACCCAACAATCTAAATCTTTACTTGTATTAATTTGTGTATTGTAAAGTACAGTAAATTATTTAGGTAAATCTGCTCCACAATCATCACTTACCAAGACTGAATGGTGTCAGTTTGAATCTGAAATATTTGGTGTGATTATTTTTTTTGAAATCTCTCAATCTCTTGAAAAACATAGGGATTGAGGGATTCAATCACCCCCTGTATTAATAATTTACATCAGGGGTAGGCAAAAGGTCGATCTCACAACAATTTTCACTTGATCGCTTAAGAAAACTACATCCTCACGAAAAGGCAAGCTTACCTTGCGTTATTCCACTAAGGAACAGATCATAAGATAGGGACATAGTGTAATCCAATAAGGTAAGACTGCTACCTTTCAGGATAAACAGAGTGTACATTTTGTTAGAACATTTTATTTATTTTATGTATTTAATATAAAGGCAGAAACATAAGTATTGGAGGAAATATTGAATTTAAGGAATAAATACAAGCTGTGTAGGGGGAAAAAAGGAATTTAAAAGTAGAGTGGAGAAGCAAGGGGTGATCACGGGACCATTGATAAATGTAAAAGACTATCGGGGTCCAAAAAGTATCCTTAACCCTGTTTCACATGATACAAAACCTTATTACTTTAGGACTATGTGCTTATATCCTTGTTATACAAACTATGCAACTGATGGCACTTATTTTATGTATTCATCAACATGGCATGGCTTCTTTATGATTATATTAACTCTGGGCTTTACCTTAATAACTCTCATAAGATGATATAAATATTCCAGGTTATTCGTTTAACCCCTTCCTCCCATTTATGTTTATCATTGTGATTTTCAAATCTTCTTTGTGTGTTAATCCCTCTTCATTCCTAGCTATATTAAACTAGCACTAGGCCTTGTATTGAGTGTTTTAATTTAAAACCTGAAAAACTTGAAAAACCATACATTTTTAAATAATGGCAATTTAAATCTCAAATCTTTTCTCTGTTTAGATGTCTTACCCTGGTTGGCCCGGAGTTCTACCAGCACAGACTATCCCCCCAATACAGCGCAGTCTCTTAGGGGAGGGACCCATGCAAGATGTGACCACACAGAGACATGACTACAGGCCAAAACCTTTCAGTAGGATTGAACCTTTCAAACCACCAGGTCAAATCGTCACATCAGACAAGCCACTGGATGGTGAGAAAACATTTTGTTAAGGTTATCGCGGGGCATAGTGAAAACTTAATTGTGTGTATCTGAGGGTTTGGCTTGATACATCATGCAATGGGATATTTAAATTTGACCTGTGAATATTATCTTGAAGAATAGAAACACATTATCAAAGTCCTCTTCAAAAAGAACCATGATTGGACAAAATTAGAAAGCATTAAATATTAAATAAAAAAAATTCTAAAACATGTTAAGTCATTGTTGCCATTGAACAAAATGGTGATGGTTGCCTCTTGAAGAAAATTGATCATTACTGCCCAATCTACCGACGGAGGTGTCATTCTATCAGAACTCGTCGGGTGTGCAACAAAACTTCCTAGAAAAGGAAACAAAATTCATAAAAGATAGAAAAAGGAAATTTGTAAAGAATGATAGGATACTTAGATAGTAACATGTAAAAGGAATATTAAAGGACAAACACGGGAAGTGAACATTGGGTGAGACTATAATATATCGCTTTAAGGAAAACCTATTTTTGCTTTATGAGGTAATTGTAATTGTAATTTGGAAGAAGGTACAATAATAATAGCCAAATATTAACATTTTTTGTTTTAGTTTATATCCAAACAAATTTAGAGTTAAGAAGTTTGCCATTCTTATAAAAAAAATTTTTTTTATTTTATCACCGTGTCTTTCTACCCATTCGGGCTATACATTTCTTATGAATATTTAAATGGTAAATTAATCATCTGTTTCTAGCTATGCTTAAAATTGTGTTGGAATACATAATTAATATCCAACGTACAAACTAAAAAAAAAATTCTCAACTTTAAATCAGAAAGAATACTAAGACATTTTTTGAATCCTCAAATATCCTTGATGATTTGAGGATTCAAAGGACCCATCTTAACACAAAACAGATTAAGCTAAACATATTATGTTAATTTTACCTGTTCATATCATACACTGTTACTGCAAAATAAAATCATTATAAATCAAACAAAGTTTTGTCTGGAATATTTATTTTCAGTACTGTTTAAAATGTGTTTTTACTTCCACCGTTTTGTTAAAAACTTCCTTGTACAATAAAAATAGTGGCTGTGTTTCTTAGACTTGACAACAATGCTAGCATCATACCAACCTCCTCGTCGAGTTGCTCAACCTGTCTCCTTCAAACCTGAACGATACTATAAGAAACCTTGTGACACGATGGATGATAAGACTGTACACAAAATGAGCTATGTGCCGTGGCCTGTGAAGGATAAGGAATGCATGCCGTGGGCCGACAAGCAGAAGTACAGGCATCCCTGTCAGCCCATGGATGGCAACACTGTATATAACACTAGGTGAGCACATTTTACTTTGGAAAGTGATAACGAAATAAGCAACCATTGGCAGCTCATAACATTTTTTCATGGGAAGGCACAAAACTGAAAAGAAAAATATATATATAAAAAAAGTTGCTATTTATATTTTTTTAATTGGAGTCTTTCGTCCCTTTATTGATATTTGAAAATATGTCACTCACTTTGTTGTCAAAATCAGAAATTGAAGTTATACATTTCTTTTCAACTGATAAAACTGATAAAGTATTTAGTTTCTTTCCCGTCATTATACCCCTTAGGGCATTCTTAATTCGTTTTAGGGTAGAAAAAACCTTTCACATTCACTTGTTGACATCAATGAAGTGAATATAATGTCTGACAGTTTAAAACTTTTAAAACAGATAGCATCTTACTTAAGTTATTTTGTAAAATAAACCCTAACAAAGATTTCATAGTGTTTAACATGGAATGAGCTGCAACAGTTTCATTAAAGACATTTTAAGGAAAATATTTTTAATGGTTTAAAAAAAAAAAATCTGCACATAGCTTACTTTTAAGATCAAAGCTATCCTTAATTTAGGTTAAAATCGTGTAACAAACTTTTTTTTTTTCAACAGTATTTTGACTATCTCCATCAGTGGAATTTGTTCTAAAATTCTTCAACTTAATCTCGAATAATATTGCTATAATTTCTAATTTGTGTGACTAAAAAAAGTTCGCATGTGGCATAATTAAATGAAAAATGTTCACCCAATACATGAATTCAGATATTTTTAAGTGCTTCATTTAGTGTTTTCAAATCGGCTTCATCAGTATCCATGATTTTTTCTAAGCATTCCTTAAATAATTCTTTGTAGTCTTTAATTCAGTTTGAAGTAGGGGTGGATGTAATCTTGAACACTCGAGAATTTATCGGGAATTTATCTATTCCCGTAGGTCAGGTCGGTTGGGATTGACCCCCACCCCCCTTCTCCCCCCAGAAAGGTTTTGTTTTTGGGCGGGAAACAAAGCATAGTGCTCCAGGAAACAAAACAAGTGGTGGTGCAGCTTGTGTTCTAGAAGTTACTGCCGACTCAGCAATGCTAATCTCATTGGTACAGTAGCCCCATAGCTTCTTTGGTGCTGACTGACAGCTCACAGCTGACTTCTGACAGTCAACATTTAGGTATATACCTAAATTTTTAAATTTTGACTGTCAGAAGTGACAGCTGCTAAACACATGATTTTGCAGATCATATTGTTCGGCGTAGGGATACATAACTAGGTCTGGTCACTTTTCAAAGCTTTTAGCTGTCAGCTGTGAGCTGTCAGTCAGCACCAAAGAAGCCATGGGGCTACTGTAGACAGTCTTCTTTGTTATTTAGCAAACTTGGTGGCTGGGATGGTCAGGGGGTTATTTTACCACTTAGAGAGAGACAGACAAGTTGGGGAGGCGAAGACTTATTGTGCTCTGTTTATCAACAGTTATTTGTTGGGTTCAGCAAGGGAAAGAAGCTTGCAAGATTTAAAGGACAGATATATTGTACTATCTCTTAGGGTGTGGAAATGAAAGGAAGGGGGGAAGGCAGTAGCTTGCCAAGGTCAACTAGTTATGAGGGATCAGCATGTTTGTTGTTGGTGAGCCAGACAGGGAGTAGAGTATAAGGGGTGTCAAACCTAGAGAGAACATTTAAGAAAATTAACTTTTAAGAAGTTTCAAATCTAGATAATATTTTGCAGTTTCATACTAAGAGCAAATTGAAGAGGTGCCAAACATTATGTTTTCTAGTATGTTATGCACTATACAAATAATTAAATATAAAACACAATTTTCAAATGAAATTAACTAATAAAAATAATTTTCATCAAAAATGTAATAAAATTAGCTATATTAGTAATTGTATTCTTTGATATTAATTCAATATTTGTTTTTTGATTTGATAAAAAAAATCCTATTCGTGCATACTTCTATTTATTTTATTGTTAGCACCACGTCTTATTACTCATTCTGGTTATACGCCTATGTACTAATTACTCCAATGTGTTGGGAATGAGGAAGATTGAATTTAGAGGTGTGCCTGCATTTGCGTGGATAGAGTGGGAAACCATTTATGAATAACCACCCTTAGTACACCCGACAAAGATCAAACTAAATATCCCCGTCATCAGCAGTTTAGTCTATGCCTTGGACCATGCAGCCACTCAAGCTGGTTTTAATATTATAACTTTAACAAGTCTTATTATATTAGTTTAGAAATCCATATACTTTAAATCTAAGATTATTCTAAAGGGTAGTTTTAAAATTTCCCATTCCCATCCCGAATACCAATATTTTGACTCGTTTCCCATCCCGAAATAAAAAAGTCATTCCCGTCCATCCATATTTTGAAGCTCTTCTAGTATGGTAAATCCGTTCACAGATTTACTCATCAAAAAGTATCTAATTATAATTACCATTTTGTTGGTTGGAAAAATCAGTATCCACATCATCTTTGACGGCAATAAAATTTGATGAATTTATTCACGTCTTTACTTCAGTTTTATAAACTTGAAACATTGAATCTCCAAAAGTTTATTTTGGATAGTTTTGGAGGTACCTTTAAATATATTTGATTATTTAAAATGCAATGCAAGAGCTGAGTCTAATTTGACTACAAAATCAATTAAACTTAAGCAAATACAATGATTACCAGAAGTAGCACTTTTATCATGACCATCTAAAGCCAATTCCAAAGCCCCACAAAATTTAATATACACCTAATTAGATGGCGTAATATGTATTTTTTGTTGGAAATGTTTTTGTTGCAAATACACTCTACTTAATTGCTCCCAAATATATCTCTTGCCCTACACATTGTAGTCCAATGATGAATTTATATGATTTAATGATAACTCATGTTTCTTCACTCTTTATGATATTTTAAATCAGCAACACAACCTTTAATCCATGTAGGAGATTCTTCCTTTGAAAGAAAGCAAAATAATAATATTATTTATCATCATCATCATCATCATTATATTACTATTACTTTATTATTATTAGCAGCGAGTCTTACTACCCAGGTTCTATGCACTTATGTTAATGTGTAATGGTATGCTGATTGTGAGATGAAATGGAGGACCTACAGTTTAATGTGGAATCCGAACCACGGTGGGAGCCTGGCATTCCCCACATTCACAAGTTATGATTAATACACGTCTTGTCAGAGGTGAAGGAAGGGATTGGCAATCAGATAAATCTGTGCCAGGATCGAGGATTGAGCCCCAGACCCCCAGCACAGAAGTCTAACACCTTACCCCTAGACCGCCAGGTCACCCGAAAACAAAATAATTTGTTAATCAGTTCACAATGGCAAACCCACTTATATTTATCATAAATGTTTTTATTAAAATGTCTATGATACATACGTGATTTATTTGAAGAAGAACAATCTATATTTAAAATTGGCAGTGGCTTGCCTTTTTTATTAAGTAAAAGCTTTTCATCAAATCTAAGTCTATTATTAATAATGTAATGTACATAATTAATTTCAGGATTTATTTTTAAAACACTTGAACCTTTGAACAAAGATAACAACTGTTAACAGGGCTCTCACGCATCATGGGAAACCTGGAATTTTAAAATATTTCTTCCAGGCTTGGAAATGTTATGGAATTTTTCATTTTTACAATCTTTTCCTAGAATTTTTAGGTTGTGCTAAAAATTCCTTTGTTCCTCCTTTTTTAAACACGTAAATAAATCAGAAGGGAAAAGGAGTAAAACAAGAGGAAGAAACAGGAATAAGTCACAATGGCGTATTCTGATAAAAATTAATAGGTATGCTGTACTCTTAAAGTTGCAGGGGAGATTTGGGGCTGAGGACCCTCAACCACCATTGTCCAAGAACACCAAGAGATTATTTCAAGGGATATATTTGAAGATGTGTCCCTATAGAATAGTGGTTCTCCTACATTTATTATTTACCCTTAAGCATATGCTAACTTAGGGAATTTTGACCCCCACCCCCTTACTCCTATATTCACTCTTCTTTTATTTATCCATAACGATGATTACCATCCACTCAAAATGTAATAAAAGTAACTCCATGGCGTCAGCCTACATTCAGGCTATACCTACCGAGTGGCTACCAAATTATTTGGAGAATTAGTGCCAACTCTTGCAGATAGAGGTTGTCATGTGGTCAGCACAACGATGACTCCAGCTATTAAACTGCTTTTTCTACCGGAGCCACTACTACTTTATTCTAGTAGCTTCTTATTTATCCACCCAAGGCTGAATCAAACCCGTTCCAGGCCCACTGCTTCCCAGATAATCTGGATGTGCTGAGAATCAAACCCGGGACCTATGGGTCCGTAGCCAGAACCTATGACCACTAGACCACAAAGCCGGTCCTCAAACTGTAATGATATATGGTTATAAATTTAAGTAAATATTAATATCAGGGCTAAAAGTGGTATAGGCACATTTCTAAATGCACAAGAGAGACAGAGCCTATTCAATTAGCCTAGTGTAATTAAAATCACACAGCAATACTCAAAGCAAACAATCATAATAAGAGTAAAATGAAGTGATACATCGATCAAGTGTCCATCAGGTCTTGGTGGGAGGAAATCAGGTGGATTGTCCAACTCATGTTGCAATTAAAACTATTTCCTAAAGCCAACTTTTCTCACACAATGCTGCATGGAAACAAGTCTCCCAACTTGAGAATTTATGCTCCAGAAGCTATTTAGATGCGTAAGCTCTGACTAACATAGGGGAGATTATCTCAGACTATTAATACTTTATCACTAGGTCATTGGGTTATTACTAAGATATTTACACATATCTTTTGCTGTAAGTATTGGTGCACCCAAGGGGGATAGGGGCAATAGGGTATTTACCCCCCTCCCCTTCTTTCCTCAAAATCACATATAATGTTGATAGAATTTTAAAACATATTAAGTATAACTAAAATATTTAGCATTAAAGATGTGTCGAATGTATATGCTACATTTTAAGACCAGGCTTTAGACTTAAGCCTAATATTCAAAAGATTTACTGTTACACACAAAATTAACAATTGAAAAAAACATACAAATAATAGCTTCAATACCATTTGAATTATTTAAATCTCTTAATTACTATAAAACTACTCCAAATGATTTATAAAAGCATTTAATATTCATAAATATTCTCGGCCTTCGGGGCTTAGGAGGCTATGCAGCCCCAAACCCGCTCTCTCCATCAACATTTCATTCTTGCTACATCCTTGATTGAATGCCTCCCCCCAAATTAAATGGCTGGGTGCACCACTGATTAAGTAAATTATATGAAAATGTATTTTATTTTACTTTTTCCTCCTAAATCATCTTGAAATAGTGAATTCACACTCCTGACTTTTGGGATTCTTTGATGGTTAATTATATAAAATCACAATTACTAATAAGTCATTAATGTAAAACAAAAACTAAAAGAACACTATTAAAACTCCACGATCCTTACTAATAAAGAAAAACAAGAATTACTGTCAACAATGGTTAAATTAGCCTCGTCACCCGCCTTATCCCACCCCCCTTTCCCCGCTCTATCAGTGCTGAAATGCATAAATTTGAAAGAATGGTTAAATGTGTTTGCCACATATATGATAATACATGTGACTAGATTACCTAAACATATCAATGTATTTAATTATTGTATAATTCAAACCTTGTTAGGTATGCTAACTATTATTTTACAATTAATTATATATATATATATATATAATTATTTTACAATTAATTATATATATATTCTGTAATTTTACTTAAACTATACTAAATTAACTTAATAAATAAACATTGTGATCTTGAATCTTTTTTCAATAGTTGGTGCAATGTTTAGCTTGCTTCACAGGAACATCATGACCTGGGGTGTAAAAACCCAAGCTAATTGGCCAATTACTTATTAGCGAGCGGAAAGGAATGTATTGCAACCCCCTAGACATTGAGTAAGGTCATTAGAGCCTCCCTAGCTTGCCTTGCGTTTTTCAAGTAGCAAGCCCTGGATTACCTATTTTGCTAAGTAGAACCTTTTGGAAGAAGAATTACTTAAAACACAGTATTCTTGGAATATGAACCAATATAACTTTTAAAATTAATAATTCATTACAAGTATATTTATTAACAATTTAAACATTAGTGTTTACACAGTTCACACAGACAGCATTGAATTAAACAAAAAACTAGTCCATATCATTATGAGTATGCGGTGCAGGACTATCATACCCATAGAATATGCCACTGATTATTCAGTAGATGGAATTTCAAAGATATCTGAGGAAATTCATAAGCTGTCTAAATCCCTTTAATTTTTTTATCAAGCTACTGAATCATTCATAAATATAAAACTAGGTTGTCTGGTTGTATTATTGTCAATTTTATAACTTAAATCTTATTTTTGTTTTTTAATTGACATAACATAAGCTCTCATGCACAATATGAACAGTTAGAGTTGGGGTATTTAACGTGCACTTTCTAAACTGACTGATTATATCTGCGCACAACTTATGAACTAACTTACATCTAGAACAGACACAACATCCAGCTCTCAGCCACTAACCCATCACTGTGAAAGGGTAAACCCACATTTCCCCCATTATTATTTGCAAGTGAGTTTATGTTATGTTTTATGTTAGGGTTATGAAATAAAATACCGAGTATATCGGAGATGGTTTTGATAGTTTAATTATTCAGAAAAAAGAGACATACAATATGTAAGTAATGCCAAGTCAGCCATCTTGAGACAGTTAATAAACAGCTAAAACAAATGAAGCATGTTATGCATAGAGATAGGTAATCCTATATCACAATAGAGGTATGAAAATACAACACTGTTCTAACACCAGCCCATAATTGAATACCTCTAGCAATCAATAAAAACAATATGTTCATTAATCTTATGATCGATGTACAAAAAAATCAATTAACTATTCCTAGCTCTTTTACACAGCTCTCATGTTTAACCTTAGAGAGAGGTTTTGTTAAGACATCTGCTAACATGTTTTCAGTAGGAACATATTTGATATTAATTACTCCTGAGTTTACATGCTCTCTTAAAAAATGATATTTGATGTCAATATGTTTTGACCTCTGATTATAAAAAATGATATTTGATGTCAATATGTTTTGACCTCTGATTAGTAACAGAGTTTTTTGCCAAATGTATGGCTCCTCTATTGTCACAAAATACTTCAGTAGGATTTACGGTTCTTTCTGGATCTATTTCAGAAATTAAAGTTCGGAGCCACAATGATTCCTGAACTGTGAAGGACATAGCCATGTACTCTGCTTCACAAGTAGACAACGCAATTGTTTTTTGTTTTTTACTGCACCATGAAATGAGGCCATTCTGTAACTTGAAACAAGAGCCAGTTACTGAGTACCTGTTACTGATTTTGTTACCCCAGTCTGAGTCACTAAAGCCCATTAAGTTTCTATTTCCCGATTTACTGAATTCTAATTTAAAATCCACCGTTCCTTTAAGATATCTGAAAATTCTCTTGACACATAACCAGTGAACCCCTTTGTAAGATTGATTGTACCTACTAAGTAAGTTAACAGCAAAGCAAATGTCTGGCCTGGAAATTTGTGATAAATACAATAGACTACCAATAGCTTCTTGGTACGGGACACTTGGATCCTGTCCTTCTGCAGAGTCTTCATCTTGAAAGTCCAGTCCAGGGTCAAGCGGAGTTGACACTGCTTTCGCATCAATCATGTTGAACCGGGTCAGTATTTTCTTGGTGTATTCTTCTTGTGAAATCCAAATCTTGCCTACTTTTCGGTCTCTGGTGATTTCCATCCCAAGGCAGTTTTTTACTACACCGAGGTCTTTCATCTCGAATTTCTTGTTGAGTGCTTGCTTCACCTTCTCTTTCAATTTCTTGTTGTTTGAAAATAACAGCAAGTCATCGACATACATAGCAATAATTAAAATATATTTACCATTTCGTTGGTAATAAACACACGGGTCAGCATTTGATCTAGTGAATCCTAGTTCTGTTAAGACTTGATGAATTTTATTATTCCAATTTCTTCCGCTTTGCTTGAGTCCATACACTGACTTTTTTAACTTCCACACTTTGCCTTCGGTAGTCAGTTCTTTAGGTGGTATCACATAGATGTCTTCTTGTAAATCTCCATACAGGTATGCTGTTGTGATATCCAAATGATCTATGTCTAGATCTTCCCTTGCTGCCAGTGACATCAAGTATCGTAAAGACGTATATTTGACTACAGGCGAGAATGTTTCATCGTAATCGAGTCCTTTTCTTTGACTACATCCTTTGATTACAAGTCTGGCTTTGTACGTTGGAGGTTTTGTTTTATCGCTTGGTTTTACCTTAAGTACCCATTTACTGTTAAGAGGCTTAACATTTTCTGGAAGATCAACGACTTCAAATGAATCATTTTTTACTAATGATTTGTATTCCTTAGACATGGCTTCCTTCCAATCTTCATGGTTGATTCCCTCCAGGGCTTCATCAACATTTATTGAGCCATCTAAAACATTTTGTTCCTTAACATAACAACTTATATGATCAGGCCATACCTTAGGTTTGGGTTGTCTTGAAGAACGTCTGAGAGTAGATTTTTGCTGTTCTTCTTCATGTACTTGTTTTTCGTCTTCATTTTCCGTGTCAGAAAAACCTTGAAACATTTCTCCATCACCACTGTTTTCGTCTTGTAGGCTTAGATGATCATCTGGTACATTGTTGATTACTTCATCTTCCTGAGATTCTTCGTTTGGAAAAATTTGTGGAGATGGGCTTGGTTTCACTTCTGGAACTTCGAGCTTGACTTTACTCTCAAGAAACACCACATCTCGACTAATTGTGATCTTCTTGCTTTTGGGGTCAATAAACCTGTATCCTTTGGTGTTTTCACAATGCCCTAAGAATGTTAATTTTTGTGACTTAGGATCCCATTTCTTCCGCAATGCTTTAGGTATGTGGACCATGGCTTCACATCCAAAAATTCTTAGATGTGACAAATTAGGCTTCCTCCCATTCCATACTTCATGAGGAGTTTTGTCTTTCAGAATGGTCGCAGGTGATAGATTTGTGAGATAAGCTGCCGTTGATACAGCTTCGGCCCAATATGACTTTGGGAGTCCCGCATCCAGGATCATTGTCCTAGCCTTTTCAACCAGTGTCCTGTTTGTCCTTTCTGCCAGCCCATTTTGCGCAGGACTGTAGCTAACAGTTAGCTGATGGACGATGCCAGCGGAGCTCAGTGTTCGTTTCATTTTCTCATTTACGTATTCACCCCCGTTATCCGAACGTATCTTCTTGATTTTTAGACCTGTTTGTGTCTCAACCATTGCCTTGAATTTTAAGAATACACTATGAACTTCAGACTTATCTTGTATAAAGTATACAAATATTCTACGGGAGTAATCGTCAACGAATGTAATAAAGTATTTACTGCCTCCGATTGAAGTTGTTTCCATCGGACCACACAAGTCTGAATGCACTAGCTCTAAAACTGATTGACTATACATTTTGCTTCTCTTGAACGGAAGTCTGGCCTGCTTACCTATGATGCACAGTTCGCACGGTTCGTCAGCTAAAAAGTTAGGGTCCATACCGTCTGACATTTGGCTTAGTTTCTTCATTCCTTTCCGGTTTAAGTGACCAAGTCGCCGATGCCACAAAAAATCCTTAGATTGTGCATAAAAACTAGCTTCGTTTGTTTGAGGTGTGTCCAAACAGTATATCCCATTTTTAACATGGGCTTTTGCGACTAGTACACCATCACTGTCATGAACATAACCTCCTGTTTGGTTAAACGTTACAATGTGGCCTTTCTGCACTATTTTACTCACTGATAGTAAATTTACTGCTGAATTTTGAATGTGCAACACATCATTCACTTCTACTTCTAAAGCCGTGTTATTAACAACACATTTTAAATTAATGGTCCCCGACACATCTGAAACTAAATCAGTGTTGTCTGCAGCTGTCACTTTAGTTTCATTTGGGGTTATGTCGTAAAGTTTATTTGTATTTTTTGTAATATGGGTCGATGCACAAGAGTCCAGAAACCAACAATCTTCATCCTTAACCTTGTCCTTATAGGCCAAAAAAGCTCTCTTACTTTGAGGTGTAGAAGGCTTTTCATTAGGGTGATCGCTGTGCCTAAACACACTTTGATGGTTCCTGCCATCAGTCTTTTGTCTACAATGTTTGGCAATATGGCCAGGCTTGCCACAACTAAAACACTTCATAGTGGCTGTTTTCTTCTTGAACTTACTTTTTGGAGTAAACAAAGCCGTTTCGTTGTTTAGGGTTGAATCATTCATTTTCACATCTTGTAATAACTTCACTTTAATAGCATCACCTGTAATTTGTGTGCCAGAATTTTCGAGGGCCATTATCATCGGCTTATAACTTTCAGGTAAACCAGCAAGAAGTAGGGTTCCTGCCCATTCGTCACTTACAGGAAATCCTATCTCGTTTAATTTGTATGCAGTCGATACAATCGTGTCGCAATATTCGTCCACAGACTTACAGTTATTGAGGTTGGTAGTAACTAGTGTTCTTAGTAGCCCCACTCTCCTAGTTAAGCCGGAGTCTTCGAATGCTCTTTCCAACGCATTCCATGCTTCAGCCGCAGTCTTAGCATTTTTTATATGAGAATAATTTGTTTTTTCCACAAACAAGATTATTCTAGATAGAGCTTTCCTCTCTTTATTCTTCCAAGAACACACCTTAGCTTCGTCTTCTATCGCGGGAGGGTCTTTCTCTATCACTTCAAACAAATCATCGTGCTCCAGATAAGCTTTCATTGCAAATTTCCAACTGGAGTAGTTTTCTCTGCCAATTAGTTTTTCTACTATCGGCAATCCAGATGTAGACGAACTCATGTTTACAATTTGTAGTGTAAAACTTTTGTTAGTGAACACGCCGCCGCCCAAAACTAACACTGAAAAACGAACGCAATTTTATTTCTCTTTATTTCACTTCACCATCTCACTCACGCACTGTAATACGTTGCCTGGGCCCATAACCTTTTGTTAGGGTTATGAAATAAAATACCGAGTATATCGGAGATGGTTTTGATAGTTTAATTATTCAGAAAAAAGAGACATACAATATGTAAGTAATGCCAAGTCGGCCATCTTGAGACAGTTAATAAACAGCTAAAACAAAAGAAGCATGTTATGCATAGAGATAGGTAATCATACATCACAATAGAGGTATGAAAATACAACACTGTTCTAACATTTAAATTATTTGACTAATTCGTTGTGTCATGGAATACACTAAAATATAATAAACGGGGTGGAAAGGTGTAGGCGTAGGGGAGTTGGTAGCCTGCATAAAATAAAATAAAATATATAATGATGTGTATTTTGCCATGATTACTTTATACACTTTTCCTGGGGGAATTATAGAAAATCCTTGAAATGTCCTGAAAAATATTTCATGATTTTGGGTAGGAACCCTGGGTAAGCAAATGGAAACTACACAATAAATAATATAATTATAATGGCACACCCACCTTTATATCCTCCACATGCAAGCGACACAAACATACACGTTCGTTTATCATGTTACAAGGAGGGAACATTTAAAAACATGTGCCTGCTTTAGCCTTCCATACAGCATTCTGTGTGTCAAAGCCGGCCCTCTCCTTCTATTCTGCCATGAACTTGTTGAACATTTAACATTATGCTTTGATCGGGAAGATAGCTTTTTTTAAAGGTTTTCGCTCAGCAATTTTAAACATAATTAAAAAAAAATTAATATTTCCCTTGTTTGTATAACTTATAATTGTTTGTATATATAACATGGCATTTGTTTGGAAGAGCAGGTGCCCATTAGGACAAATCGCCACTGTAAGCAATATTGAAACATGATAAGCCACTATTTAATAGGTGCAAAGCTTTGAAAAACCACATTAAAAGGTAGGCACTAATTTGATCAAGCACCCACTATCCACTTTGTATCTTTGAAACTACCCTAAATAAATCTAAGAACTTCAACAAATGTCATTTAACCCAAAAATCTTAAACAATTGAGGAATATCCTCAGTTTTAAAAAGGTCACATCAGCAAGTTTAATATTTCATTTAAAGACCTCTTACTATACCTGGTAAAATTAATAATCCAAACAAGTGCAAGTTAAACAAAACTAATATTTTTCGACTTTGCCTTTGACTTCTATTTACATTTTCTCAGTCTGACTTGAACTTTACTACATATGAAAGTGATCTTTGCACACACTAAGCAACAATCTTTTTTTCATCACAATTAAAGCTCAGCAAGTATTCATATTTTTAGCTTCAAGCCAAATTTAAAAAAATACTCAAGATTGTAGGTCTGTTAGAACAACTAGCTTAGTGCAAGACTGTATCAATTACATATTAATGCAAATATTTCCTATGTATATCCTAAAAATCATTCATGTTTAACTTATCTTTCTGATAATAGGTCAGCACTAAGCGAACAGCTACATTCCAAATGGAGGGATCTAATGGGGTTGTTTGCATTAAAAAAAATTGCTAAATCTGCACATCCAAACCTATGTACACAAATGATTTTTTGAACTGTCATTAATAGTATTGAAATGAATTTTTTTTCTCTATCACAGTATATTTAAAAAATAATCCCATAGTTTATTAATTATTTAAATGGCTTGATTTTTTTAATGATTTAAAAAAAGTTGTTTTAAATTTCAAAACAGCTGAGCCATATTTCATTAAAACATTCTTTTTTTAAACTTTAATAGGTATTTATTTGGGGTTTTTATTTACATAATTCAGTTTTAAAATGATATGTTTATTAAACCCAAGCTCGACTCGACTCATTACTTGAGAGTTTCATGAAATATCACTTGAGATCAACTTGAATGAAAAGATCCCTAATTACAATACATTCATTTCATAACTATGCTTAAAGTCATTCATATGACTCACTTTTAAACAGGTCACTTAGTCCACAGATTAAATTAATCACCTGAATTGCATATGGAAAGGTAGGATGTGAGTGCAGGTATGTACACACTATTTACCCTGAAAGATATCAAGCAAGCAATATTACCTTGATTGATTATGCTATGGCCCTATCTTATAAGCTATACCTTAGTGGAGTAATGTAAGGTAAGCTTGCTACCACACAGGATAAACAAATAGTATTAATTAATTGCGCATATCAATGCTTCCATCTAGATTTTCCCCCCAAGCTACATGCGAACCAGGCTTCCAAGCAAATTGCAGAGTTCCGAAGATTCACTGTTGACCTTGTTATCTGGAAAACATCATGAACTTTTTTTTCCCCCCAAAAAAAACTGGTTTATTGTGTTAGCATTATTTGATGTGACCCTTACATAACTAATATTTTTCTGGTTTGGTTTGTCTCTAGTTTGAAAGTTTATACACACTTGATCGAACAATTCAAACCATTACTGATTATATCACAGTTACCTGCCCACTGGTGGATACTCAAGGAGGCAACCGTTTAAACTTCGAGAATCACCTAACTTGCTCGGTGGGACCCGTAAGTTTGACGATAGCACAGTGTACAAGCGCAGCTACTTTCCTGTCAAGGATGCTTACAAACATCGTCCTGAAGCTGTCAAGGCATCGAACAACATATACATTTCTCCCAGCAAGATGGATCCCAATACTATACACAAGGTAACATCTCCTTGGAGATGCGCTTGAACATCATTAGTCCATCCTCATGATCATTTGATCAACTTACTAACCAAGGCATCCAGATTTGGTCATGTGGAGCCTTAAATAATAAAGTATTTGTCAATATAGTTGGACCCCATTATATGCGGCAGATGTGCTCCCAAGAAAAACCACCAAAACCAAATCTACATATAACACGATTCTCTTAACATGTAAAAATAGCGGCTATTTTTCAATTTATTCTGTAATAACAACAATATTAATAATAATAATTTCGGATTTGCTTACTAGGCTATAAATTAGATCTCGTTTAACAATAAAGAAATTATTACATTGAATAAAAACATACAGAAACAACCATAGTAAGCCTCATTAAATTAAATAAAGAACTAATGTACTTATTATTTATGATTATAACAATCATCCAGCTAATCGCTGTTGGATGATTCTGGCGAAATAGAAGGCAGCCATCTTCGTCTTGGAGTGAAATCAGCACATGCTCTACTTTGCTCCTCACTTTAGAACTTTTCAATAAGTCAGGCAAGAATGTGTTCATAAAAAATATGCAATTAGCTGAATCAATCATTTTGAAGGCTTAGAACATAACTTTTGTTGTGAGGATTCTCTTAGACTCTACTCTTTCTGGACTCAAATCTGATTCCTCTCTAATATTTTCCAGCAGACACTATATATTGTTCATAAGATATGTTATCGGAAAAAATCTATAATATTTTGCAAAAACTGATAAATCACTTGCTATTCATTTACTACAGATTTTTTTGTCAAAACATTAATTTGTAATGTACACTGCTTAACTTGAAAGGTAGCAGTCACTCTTTAACCAATTGTACTATAGCCCTATTTTATATGCTCCGCCATAGTGGAAACATACAAGGTAGGCTTATTATTTTTCAAGGTAAATGGAGTGTACATAGCATGACAAAAATTGAATGTAAATGTATTTAGCTTTAAACATTCTTTTGACAAAGACTGATTAAAAAAAAATCTTGCTCAAAGCTAACAAATATTGGAAGCCAATTCAGAGTTTTTGAGGCTTCACACTCCCCAATGCACTGACATAATTAAACTACTTGTTTAGATGTCTTACCCTGGTTGGCCCGGAGTTCTACCAGCACAGACTATCCCTCCAATACAACGCAGTCTCTTAGGGGAGGGACCCATGCAAGATGTGACCACACAGAGACATGACTATAGGCCAAAACCTTTCAGTAGGATTGAACCTTTCAAACCGCCAGGTCAACTAGTCACATCAGACAAGCCACTGGATGGTGAGTATCTCAGAGATTGAAATGAGTGACAATATTTTAAATAAGCCTAAAAGTTTTTCAAATTTACTAAAATTCAGACCGTCTTCTAAAATAACCCTGTGTTGTAACAGATAGATTAAGTACAAAATCAATGATGTAGAATGACCCGCTTCAGTGGCCGGACAGTCTTAGGCGTTATTCTCATGTTAGATTGGCCTGCTGATGTGAGATAAGGGTTAGAACCCTAGTTGGGTCAAGTGAGGGTAGTTTTTCCTAAATGGTTTCCCACTCTCCTTCCACGCAAAAGCAGGTAGATTACCTCTAAAATTCTTTCTTCCTCATCTCTAACCCATTAAAGTAATCATCACATATGTTTTTAGATATGTTCAATATCATATAATATGTCTAACCTGAATGGGTAGTAAGACGCTGTGATAAAAAAAATGTGTGTGTGTGTGTTAATGAAGCACAACAAACAATTTAGGTGTGTGTGTATACACACACACACACACCTAAATTGTTTGTTGTGCTTCATTAACTGCGATCAATAGATGGGTTGGTGAGTGAGTTCAGATTTAAAAGTTGCTTATGCCATAACTCTATATTTTTGTCTTACTCTTATGTTTATAGTTTGTTGTATTTACTTTAATGTTGCTAAAATGAATTAAACATATACAATTTTGATAATCAAATAAGTTACAAACCACTAGAAACATGTTTATGTTTGAAGTGACTGAGCACACATTCTTGTTTGTCGCCTAAAGCTTCTATGTCCGCATCAGGGATTTTGCATTGATTAAGTAAAAAAAAAAAAAAAAA
>CABEEJ010003472.1:63781-74972 GCA_901482245.1 Timema douglasi | reverse complement strand
CCACCGAGGTCGATGGTCATTCAAAAAATGTAATGGGTGTGTGGGTGTGTGTATTAAAGATGGGTTGGATCTACCTTTTTTTCAAATCTGAAACTCTATTTTGCCATCAAATCCCTAATTAAAATTTGAATTTTAGAAAATATCGTAAGCATAAGCGTTTAACTTTCTCAATAACTAGGATTTTTTTTCCTTCACTTCTGATTTTGTTTACATTAAATGGTAAATTAATGATCTGGCGTTTGGTTGTTAGGTTTTTCCTATCATTATTTAGATTTTAACCACAATAAACTATTGAACTATTTTAATACCTTTAAAAAATAACTCAAACTTAGTACCTATTTAAAAAAGATGATTATGATTTGAGTCTTGAATCCATGAATATTCCTTGCAGATTCTAGGGTCACATCCTTAGTATATACTAGAATATATGCATCAATATACTTGATTCTTGATGCAAAAAATGTTTAACTATAACAAACCTAGGTCTGCCCTAACTTTCTATCATTTTATGATTTTGAAATAGGGATTGTTTGTCTCTGAGTACCTTTCATATATACTAGATTTCTTAAAAAATATATATTGGAAATATACTGGAATTTCAATACAATAGTCATGTAGACAGCCTGAATTCTCACTATGGCACATTTTAGATAAATGCTTTACTAATTAATAGATCTGGCACTTTATCTAAGTTGGTAGTGTGCCTGCCTACTGTTCTAAGAGTCCCGGGTTCAATTCCCAGCACAGCCGAAAAATTTATCATTGGTGGAATGTGGGTTGACCCTTAAAGAGTGATGAATTAATGACAGGGGACTGGATGTTGTGTCTGCCCTAGTCTTAAGCTATATTATAAAGCATATGAAGCTATGACAGGCTTAGCAAGCCGGTAGTAGAAAATATATGACTTGAATAAAAAACTGACCTAGGCCACAGGTTGGAAACAGTAATGGAGGTAAAAGCTTTATTAAATAATAAACCGTTGGGAAAATAGTGGTATTCTTTGTTTATAATTACTTTATAATTATAATGACATAACTTGTGTAGGTTACCCATTAGGTTTTTTTGTTTGTTTTTTTAGCTGATCACTGATGAAATGTTTGTTTGTGGAATCCATTTAACTGTGAAGGCTCATTCGGCTTCATATGACAACATCTACAATTACCAATTCACCTTCGACAGTAAGTTTCCGCTTTTATGTATGCTCCAAGGAGGGTAGGGTTGGATAGTAGAGGGGTGAGGGAAGTTGTTATGGTGTCTTTTCTTCTTCTTCTTTATTTTCTGCCTCTTATTACCTGTTTATGCTGTAAACATTTGTACTAATTACACTAATATGTTAAGGATGAAGAACGTTATATAGAGGGAGAGTGGAAAATAATTTAGGAAAAACGACTCTCAGTACACCCAATTAGTATTCAAATCTTTATCTCCCCGTCATCAGCAGTCCCCTCTATTGCGAGTGTGACACCTTAGACCACTCGAATTTTCTTTAGAAAGCCATTTTCCTGAGATTTATTTAATTTTTAAAATTATACATTTTTTATAAAAGTTTGTGTCGCAGTTGCATAAATGATTTAGAAAGGGGAAGACACAAAAATTTCTGTTTGTTTCTAATTGACCCACAGCTATAAAATTATAACAGGTCACTTGTAACCCCTACAAGTGTGAATGGTGAATGATCTTTTTGCAATAGTGACCTAGAAATGGAGTTCTATGTTAATATATCTAAATATTAACAACCTAGTCAACTATTTTAACCTTTCTATTAATCATCTTTCCATTGTCGCTGTTTAAACTCTTAAACATTACAGAACATATTGTTCTTGTCAACATATTTTCAAACCGTTTACCAGTATATTTAATTATTCAACTAATAAGTAATAACCTTAATAAAACCTAAAATCTGATACTACCTAAGTATTGTACTTGCACAGATTTATATTTTACCTTGTTTTATGCTAATTCATTTCATAACTTTACTACTTAACAATCTAAATGACGGTTTTTAGAAATGTTATTATACCTGTTTTATTGACTTAATTTCTTGATATATTATTTTGTCATTGAATATATTCATGCTATGTTTCATATTTATATTGTTTAATTGACCAAAGAAGTTGTATTAATTTATCTAATTATTTGTTCCATCCAAGTATGTTCCCTATATCGTAAATTCATTTCTCTCCTTACTACACCTAATGTGAATATTATTAAAATTATCTAGATATTATTGATGCACAAATTTATTTGTTTAATTGACTTATGTTACTTTATATTCTTATGATTTGTGAAAACATCTCAGAAATATAAAATCAAATTGAAGGTTTTATATAAACAAGAATTTGGTAAGTGTTCATTTTTTGCCCCTCATAAGTTCATCCTATTATCTAAATAATATGTATGAAATAAATTCTTACTGATCCAAAGATAATTTTTTAATCATCAGTAACAACAACTGTTTTATGGCCAGGTCAGTTTAGTAAAATGCCACCACTCTTCCTTTATCCTTCTACCATTCTTCTGTTATCTGAATGATTCTTCCATCTCTTCCTAGGTTTCCCTTGCGCTATTTTTCCTACATACTTCATTTCCATTGTTCTCCTTAGGATTATTTTATTTTCCATCCTCATTACATGCCCATACCATCTCAGCCCTGCTTCTTTTACTACTTCAGAAAACTTCATTCCAAATCCTGTTTCTCTTGGTGACGACAGTATGCTCATCTCAAACATAATTCCCATAGCCTCCACGTTTTTGATTCCTGGCAAGTGCAAATAATCTATTGTTGTATTATTTTGTTCTTGTTTACTGTTTTCAATTATATTTCTTTTTACGCTCTAGGATTAAATCAAGTAAATATATAGGGTACCTATTGACATTATTTACAAAGTAATATCGTATATCCAGCCAAATTATATTTTTAAATTTCCTGATTCTTTCATGTTGTCAGTGACAATTTTCAGTTTTATTGAGTCATTAAAATATCATTTTACATTTGTACAGTTAATTGTTGCGAGGCACATTTCCTCCTATAATTTAATTTAATTCTCACACATGCACATAACCATGACTCAACTCAGCCAAAGGGATGGACAAATTATACAAAAATCGCATGTTGACATTGATAACTGTGGTAAAAGAGATTCACGATTAATGTTAACTGAAAGAAAATTTTTATTTTGACTATTGTAAGTGAAAGCTGCATTTTATTTTAAAATTTCAGAGAGTTGATTAAATTCCTTGAATCTTCCGTTTTCCACGCTACTAGACACCTTGTAATAAATATGAAAATTGTAAATATATGTATACTACTAATAGTCATGTTCATATAACCAAAACTTTAATTTAGTTTTATTCTGCCTTTATTCTCATCTTTAATCTATTCTATCATGAAAGTTTGTTTTCTGCGGCTCTTTTAGGACCAACACATGGAGGAGAGATCCAATATATTTATTACTCTGGAAGTGTATTTACTCCGGGAGACGTCGCCTATAATGTTCACAACTGGCTGATAAACTTGTGGGCCAGCTTTGCTAAAACTGGGTGAGCTCATATCATTAAAAAAAAATTGTGATATTTTCACAAGTTTAGTCATATTATTATTATTATTATTATTATTTTAGCACTGCGTCTTACTACTCGTTCGGATTATACACTTTTAAGTACTAATTACACTAATAGATTAGGAATTGGGAAGGTTGAATTAGAGGAACTGAACCCGCATTTGTGTGGAGGGCGAGTGGAAAACCATTTAGGAAAAACCACCCCCAGTTCACTCGACCGAGATTCGAACCTCAATCTCCCCGTCCTCAGCAGTCGAGCTCAACATGACTTGCGCGTTAGCCAACTACGCCACCGAGGCGGGTTTTAGTCATATACATTTACCTACTTAATGATAATTGAGGTAAAGATTCTATTTTTTTTTTATAATATATTTTTAAATTTATTATCACCTATAATCTATTTTAATTTAGGAGTTAGTGTGGTCCTTCCTTACCTTTCAATAGGAAATTCAATCTTGTGATTTCAACATTAATTATTCTGAAGTTCGTGGTAAGCCAACAGCTAGGACTGCTGTCTTAATGTTTTCAGTAGTTGCCAGACAAACAGAGGAGTCTCCAGGGAGTTTCTCTTGAGTTAGGATTGAAATAATTGTACTAGAGAGACCTATTTTAGATTTGAAATGTAAAATGCCACACTCTAAATCTAAATTTAGTGTCAATCAAACACATCACTGAAACTTTCACCTCCTCCTGAATTATTCCCAGGCTACTCCTATATTCCAAATTTAATCCTCCAACTATTATCTAAAAGTTTATTTTTAATGTTTCAGTGTCCCGAGTCCTGGTGATGGATCTGCGACATGGAGTCCAGCCTCATCTTCAAACCTCTATTATCTTCGAATTAACGATACACTTACTCTACAAACAGACTTGGAGAAAAAACGAATGGCATTCTGGGAGGATATTTATAGAACATATTTAGCACGCTGAGACTTGTCGTAGTGCACATATTTTTCTTAAATAAAGTAAAAATAAATCATATTTACTAACATATTTATTTTAGGCCTATATGATAATGTTAAGAAAATACAACAATGTAATTTTTTCTTGTAAATGTTGTCAAGAGTACATTAAATGGCAGCTCCAAAGTTGGTCTAATGCAAACATTTACCTATTACCTTAATTTACATCCATTATTGTTTCCAGCCTGTGGTCTGGGTCAGTTTTTTATTCAAGCCATTTATTTTCCACCACCAGCTTGCTAGACCTGTCCTAGCTTCATATGACTTATAATTTAGTTTAAGAGTAGAACAGACACAACATCCATTCTATGGTCATTAATTTATCGATGTAAAAGGTAAACCCACATTTCACCAACTATACATCAGGGTGTCTACCATCCGGGAAAATCAGGGAAAACTGGAATTAGCCGAAAATTTAAAGTGATCGGAAAAAAAACTAAAATAAGTTGGGAATTTGGTAAATCACAATAAAAATTTGGGAAAATGATGTTTTACTCAAAATATGAAATACAATAATCATTAAATCAGTAAATTATAATGTCATTTTTTTTGTTTGTAGCTGTGTAATATATTTTTAATTCCTAGTAAACAATTTAATACAAATTTTAAAACTTATTATTATTCATAAAAAAGATTAATAGAAAAATGATGGCGGGGGCTGGGGGGAGTTAGAAGGATGTGACATACTTTTTTAGTCGGGAATTTTAGGAAATGATCAGGGAAAAGGTTGGGGATTTCATTGGTAAAGTTGAGTAGACACTATGTACATTTTTCAGCCATGCTGGGAATCTAACTCGGGACTTTTAGTTCAGTAGGCAGACAAGCTACCGACTGAGCTAAGATGTAGGATATTTCCATTATCTGCGCGTGATTAATTAAAAACAAAATCAACTTTCCTCTCAAACCCCAAAATATTTCTTGAAATATAGAGGAGAAAAATATAACTAGATTTTTTTTAAACTTTTAATGAGTGAGAAATGTTGAAACAATAACAAAGCTTTCTTTCTTTCTCATATAAAGAGAGAGTATTGCGAAAGTGAAAATTTTTGGCCTCACGACTATGATGAATCTTATTCCTTGTGACCCTGAACCCATAAAAGTAAATTTTAATATTTTGTCTCACTGAGCATGGATCCAAAATGTTTTAACGAACTTTGTTCAAACTTTAGATTTAGACGTTACATGGTTCTACCTCAGAACATATTTTTTATTTTGAGCCAAGCCCTTAAATTAAGGGTTGTTGACTGATGACAGAGTTTTTAAACATTTTTGAAAACGGCGCTAACGATTTTGTTTGAAATGAATTTGTAGGAAGTAAGTTTTTGACCTGAAAAATAATATTGCAGCCTATACTTATATTTTGATAGAAAACTCACTTAAGGATTATTTACAGTTGAGTGAATTTTGAATAACAGATTTTTTCTAAAATAATTATTCTAATAAGTTTGTTGAAAATGGTATCTGGAGAGTGTTATGACATAAATAAATATACTTGTTTTTATGGGGTGGGGAGTAAGCTTAGGTGTAGTTTACTGGTGACTGACTTAGTTTTTTAAATTTCAAAGGTCTTAAAATTAGCTCTAATAATATGGTTCAAAATGGGTCACATTGGTAAGTTTTTGACAATATAAATATTTGTGTATATTTAATTTTCTTTTAAAAAAAATTATTTAATACTGGTGGTAATTTACTTATGACTGATTTTTTGTAATCTTTAAAAAATCGCTTTAAACACTTTTTCCATAATTGGTATTTGGGTACTATTTTACATATTTATTTATACGGATTTTTGCAAAATAAATTGATTTAAGTGTTTACTTGAACATTTTCAGAAAAACTTACAGAAGTGTAGTTTAGTGAAAATCTATTTTTTTGAAAATTTTGTTCCAAGCTATAAGATACACAACAAGAAAGATTATATGCTTGTGTAGTACCATTTAATACAATAGAGATTTTTGACACTTATTGAAATACCATTGTGTCCAGAATTTTTTACTCAGTAATAAACATTATATCTCTAGGAATGAATGAAAAGTAAACAAAAAAACAACAAAAATTGTAGGTGCATCACAAACTATCTCTTTAATCTTAAAATAGAGACGTATACTAACAACTCATAAAATTTGCAAAATATACATTGTTGCGGAAACATTCCACCAAAAAGCATAAATGAAATAAAATACAATGTTACGGAAACATTGAGAAAAGAGGAGCATCTCTTTTCACTAAAAAAGCATACAATAAATTTAATATTTCAAAGTATTCCATAAAAAGTATAAAATAATGTTTGTTTATAACTCAGAAACTATTGGTTTTATAAAAAATATTTTTAACTTAAACATTACCACAACTTTACAATGATGAGTTATTTCCTATCTCAAATAGTTGCAAATATATGATTAAAATAGGAAATTATGTATAACACTCTTAAATTCATTTTCATGGAAAAGTCAAAACTACTATTTTGTTTATAGTATTAAACAGTGGGTGACCTGGCGGTCTAGGGGTAAGGTGTCAGACTTCTATGCTGGCGGCCGGGGTTCAATCCTCGGTCCCGGCAAAGATTTATCTGATTACCAAACCCTTCCCTCACCTCTGACAAGACATCTTGTGAATGTGAGGAATGTCAGGTCTCCAACGTGGTTCGGATTCCACGTTAAACTGTAGGTCCTCCATTTCATCTCACAATCACCCTACCATTACACATTAGCGTAAGTGCGTATAACCCAAACGGGTAGTAAGACGCGGTGCTAATAATAATAATAATAATAATATTAAACAGTGTTTGGATATCGAATTTAATCAAATTTGTTAGAGCGAATTTTAAGAAAATTGAACTTCTTTCTTTTTCCTCTTCATTAGACTAACATACTCATAAGTTTAAGGCTAGATATTTAATTCCAAAAACCCCTCAGGGGGACGTTATGTAAACTTTGTATACCAAGTTTTAGCAGGATCTATAAAGTAGTTTCGTCTTTAGGCTGAGATACAGACAGAAGGGATCGCTAAAACCACTTTTTCAGTTTCAGGGGGGTCATGAACATGAAATGTTGACATTTATCAAATTCTTGATTCTGATTTCTTGATGTCCACAATACTTATCTCTTTGAGGGGTAGAGAGAGAGAGAGAGAGTAAAACTATACATAGGAAAAACATAATCAGACGAGATTTGTCAACGATTAAAAGTATCTTGCTATAAACTTTCTGGCCATATCAGAAATAGAACTCTTGACTCTTAAATCACTCTGTAAACATAACCACCAGAGCTAGGATAGTGACAAATATTTGTATTAAAACCACATAAATGCGAAAAAAATTGAAACCTCCCTTTCTCCTTCCCGCTTTTTCCCCCCAAATAATATGCTTGTAAAGTTATGTTAGAAATGCTATAAGGTAAATCGTAGACGTGAATGTCCAAATGAACAAAGTAACACTTTACTACACAAGAAAATATAAATGGAAATAGCACACAACACTACATGACGGTCTTTGAGTTAACGAGCATCCAGCAAGACAAGAACACCAAGGAGGTAGGAGGTTATGTGCATATTCCATGAATGTGTGTATGCACATGCGCAGATGACGACACCAGTTGTGAGCCGAGACTCGTGAACAAATGTTCTCTGCGTAGCTTGTGGTGTTGTCGTTGCTCAGAGCAAAGAACACCTGACAAGTTATTATTTAACAAGACCAGAGGGGGCCCAAACCCACCAAGACGTTTTGAAATAATTATTTTATAACATACTTTGTAAAAAAAAAACATTGATATGAAGTGGAGCACAATTATCTATACGGAAGTGTAGTACTATTCTCTACACATAGTGAATTATTCAATTTGTGACATATTATTCCAGTACCAAGAGGATCCATTGCTCACTACAATTGTCATGCGGCTGTAGCAGCACTCAAAGACTCCAATGACTAAATGTAGAAATTAACATGGGCCAGCCCCTCTCATATAAGCCCTGTTGTCTATTGGGAGGTATCTTTCTTGCAGTAAACTAGACTGCTGATGATGGGGAGATCGAAGTTCAAAACTCAGTCGGGTGTATCAAGGTGTTTTTTTCTAAAATAGTTTTCCACTCTCCCTGAAACCAAATTTCTGTACACTTCCTATAAATATAACCTTCATCCCTAAAATCATAAGCGTAATTAGTCCATAAGTGTATAACCCGAACGGGTAGTAAGACAAAATGCTAAAAAAAATAATTCTTATGCTTGGCCTGAAACTACATTTGTAAGAATACAGATTCAGTTCCATTTATTAACACTTGTTTCCGTGGTAATTCCTTGTGTGAATAATTTAATTTGGACTCATCATTGCTCGAAAATATACGTTTTATCAACAACATCAAGTATGGGAATGATACACTTTGCAGTGATAATTCTTCATAGAAGAAGAAAATTCAAACACACTTCTAAACTAAGGTTCCAAAATCCGATACCCTAAGGCTGGTAAGTGTTCAAAGCAATTAGATAAATAATTCTTAATTTTATCTAAGATTTTAGCTAAAGAGCTACACATGGAAATGGGATTTGGATTAGTATATCAATAAATGCTATTTCTAGGCTTTGAGCCATAATGTTCTGATTCTGTTTGTGAAAAGTACATAATCCTTAAGGCCCTAACACAAACTCTGTATCCGTAGGTCTGTGGTCAGTAAGAAATTGATGCCACAGTATCAGATTGCTCTGGCCACCAAGTCTTTTTCCATACTCCGTAGAAGTTGATCAACTTTAACTTTCTAAGGGATAGTTTATATGGACTACCAATCACAGTTAAGTAGATATGTGCATGTGTGTTAGGATCCATTTTAAACACCAAAATAAATTGTTTATAGTTAGATTTTATTTTGCGATTGGTTATAATATTATTAAAGATCAAAATCCATATATACTGTACATAAAGGAATCATGAAAATGGTATTAAAAGTTCTCGCTTTGTTTTAATTTAAAACACTAGTACCTACATTTGTTTTGCATTTTCAAGCTAATTTATTTATTTTGATTGGTAAAATTGTCTTATAAATATATTCCTTGTGAATGAACTACATTTTAAGTATATCCAGGCAATTTTTTCAACAAAGTTATTGGCACTATCTCCTAGTCTCCTACCTCCTTGCTGTAGACGATTTTCTTTTTGAAGTTTTCGATTTGACGAAGTCTCTGACTATCACATTGGTTGGAACAGTCGCATGATTACAGATATGGACTATGTAATTGCGAATAGAATCTCCGGACCTATGGATACGAAGTCTGTGTCAGGCCATCGCACCATAACTATGGCAGGAAAAGGCTGCCTTTTCGGTTCCATTTCTCGAGTGGGAACTGGAGAAGAAGACTAATAAAAAGTGCGCCAACATGAATAATATACTTCACATAAAAATTTGAATTTATTAATTTTGAGTTGACTACAAGAAAATGTTTGGACACATTGTGACAGACGGTGAAATCTTAAATTATTGTCAATGGAGAAATTATCTTTCCACTTAAGGTGTATTTCCCATCTACCTTAAAAATATAAGCCTAACAAAAGTTTTAGAGCCACTTGATTGTTTACTTTTTCCAAACTATTTTTTAACATGTATTTTCAAACTTTTTTTTTTACCAAACAGAATATTGTGGTCGCAAAAAGTAGTGTATTGAAAGTTAAAAAAAACCACTAGGTGACCTTATGCAAATTGTAGACTTCGGTTGCAAGTTAAATAATAATAATAACCATCATTCCCCAAAAATAATATTTAACCCTTTGTTGCCCAGCTATAAGGTAAAATGTATAGTCCTTTGTTGACCTATGGTACTTTTAGGTACCACCTTATTTTAGACCATATAATAAATTACTTGGCAATTATGTCAACAAAAGGGCCCGTTGGTACTTCTAAGTACCTTCTTCCTTCACAAATAAATTAAGTTTTATCACATTGAACATACTCTGTAGAAACAGAAAGTTGTTTTATTATTGATAGTGTCATGCTGTGACTTCATGTATTGGTTTAGCTTTTCAAAATTTATTTATGAGTGCTATGGCTAGAAATTTAAATATTATATATAAGCATTGTGTTTAGTTATATATTAGGATAATACAGTGATATTTTTAGAAGTATAGCAGTGCACATATTTGTTTTATTTGGTTATAATTGTAGTGGACTGAGAAGTACCAATGGGCTACTAGAAGTACTTAGGATATATTTTGAATTGGACTTATAAGTACCTTTGGGCTGCTAGTAATTAACGTAAAACAAAAACAAGTAAGTCCCCTTTTTCAATATTAGTTATATTGTTATAAAATATATACAATTGAAAACAATTGTAAAATACTTTTTCATACTAGGTTTACTCTATAGGCCTATGTAGGTTTATTTTTTGTAGGTTATGGCAGACAAGAAATTGAACACGTGTAAGCCTACTGTTTCTGACAAACAAATTCTAGATATTTTTTGGGACGAGCTTCCAGAGGACAATAATCCTGACACTGATATTGAATCTGATGATGATTTGGATAGTGAGCAAAATGATGATGTTGAGGATATTCCTAGAGATATTTATACTGGAAACACATTTGATGACATTTTCCTGACTGAATTGTCAAAACAGTATGAAAGTACAGATACTATCAATTCTCAGCCATCAACGAGTTCACAGACAAATAATCATCTGGATAGATCAGT
>CABEEJ010003472.1:47775-62316 GCA_901482245.1 Timema douglasi | reverse complement strand
ACTAGTATCCATAATTTATCAATTACAAAAAATTAAATGACGCTAGTAAATAGAGAATAAACCAAATAGGGGTGTTGAACCTACAAAAGCAAAGCTAATATTTCTGAGAACTTGGGTATTTCTCAGAAAACACTTTCCTAGAAGCCGCTCTTCCCCGGGTGTTTAGATTTTTAGAAAAATGTTTCTGAAATAGGTCCGCGTGTAGCCATCTTTTCATTTTGTATATGTTTCCCTAGCGGCGGATTCTATCACTACTATTCTTTCTTTATTTCAAGGCGCATGCGCATATTTACTCGGCTGTGATTGGTAGTCCGTATAAACGAGTCCGTAGAAAGTTAAAGTTGGGCGACTTCTACGGAGTAAGGACTTACGGATAAGGATTCTGTGGCCAGTACAATCTAATATTGTAGCACCGATTTCTTACGGAGCACGGACTACGGACCACGGACCTACGGATACGGAGTCTCTGTCTGGGCCTTAATAAAATTATTAGTTAAAAAGTTTAATATTTCAAAAATATAGGTCTAGTCCCAGCTATCGTTTAATTATCCAAGCCTTTTCGCCCATGTCAATAAAAAAAGTAGAAATTGATGTTTTAAGTGGACTGAATAGTGACGTAATCATCATTAATACTTGTTTTATCAGATGATAAAGAACAAAGTTCGCTTGCGCCACCTTAAAAAAAAGAGAGCAGAAATGATTAAAAAGCTATTCGCGTTCTCTCAGACTCAGAGAGAACAGCCATCTGATCCCAACTTAGTCCAACTGTTGTACTTGTCACAGGTGTAGGACTGTTCTCAAAAGTTGACGTAACAGAACAACTATCTAAACTAGTTCATTAGGGGAAGAATTAAATTTGAGCTATTAGTTCACGAACTACATAAGTTTGCCTCAGTACTACAAACTACAAAACTATCTCCTCTACCAACCTACAAATTTAATCTTATGTTTAAGCTTTTCTTTTAGTGATAATAAATTAATTTTGAAAATAGATTGTTATAAATGATGATTTTTATATCAATTGTGCTTGTTGACTTCAAATCTTAAATAAAATAAGTAACACTAAAAATGGAATTGTTAGGTTAACTACATTCACGGATCTTATGGTGAGAATGTAAAGGTCCTGACCCAGATTCCATATCTATAGGTCCGTGGTTGGTAATCTGTGGTCTGTAATATTATTGCACTGGCCACGGAGTCCTTCTTTATCCGTAATCCTTAGAATTTGATCAATTCCCTATTATCTGGTGTCTCTTCATACTGTAGTTCAATTTGAACTAGTTCGGCTATAAGACCAGTTCAGTTTAAACTATTAGTTCGCAAAGTATATTAATTTTATTAGGAAGTTTAAAGAAAAATGGCGACTGCAGACCCTCTGGAGCTTTTAAGAAATAAAAAGGGCATTACTAAAACCTATCTTAATGATAAATGGGCACCAATTTGCGGTACAGCTCTTGGATTTATGGTTGCTACATTAACAAATTACTTTAATAGACGACCACTCTGGAGTGGTAGGTATTAAAATAATTTTATATACCTACAGTGTTTGTAGGTTATCAAACTAGTTTAAGCCTTTCGGCTTATGTGTCTCTCCAACAGATGTAATCAGTAAACAAATTTGTTATTTGGCTACTGGTATCAACCTTATGGATTTAACTATTTGTGTTGAATAGGACAATATTAATTTTATAAAAAAAAAAACACCCGCCTCGGTGGCGTAGTTGGCTAACGCGCTTGTGTTGAGCTCGACTGCTGAGGACGGGGAGATCGTGGTTCGAATCTCGGTCGGGTGAAATGAGGGTGGTTTTTCCTAAATGGTTTTCCACTCTCCCTCCACGCAAATGCGGGTTCACTTCCTCTAATTCAACCTTCCCAATTCCTAATCCATTAGCGTAATTAGTACTTAAAGCGTATAACCCGAACGGGTAGTAAGACGTGGTGCTAAATATTATTATAATAATAAAAAACTTTTTTCTATCCTAGGGGTCTACTACACCAACTCTTAAAACTAGGTCAAGTTAGGCTGAAGTTTGTTATTTTAAAACTTAGAAAAAACAAGAAATCTAGTTTGTCAAAGCTAATTTCTACAATTTCTGGAAAAACTTGCTGAAGTTGAACTTGATTAGGGCCTATGCTGGGATCACAATCATTTTGACTCACAAAACTGTTCTAAAGTTTTTAAATTTAAGCCATGATGATACACTCAACTTAACAATGACATGATGTTCACTTGACATAAAGAGTTGTCCAGGCCCAGGGGATAACTTTCACATTAGGCCCTATGTTATGTTAATTGAAGTGTTCCATGTGCTCCGTCCAGCCATTTTTGTTTAGAGTAATGTCAATTAAGCTATTTAGTACTAAATTTGTTGAAGATAGGCTTTATTCGTTCCATTTAAGTCTCTTTTTCATATTATGGTATAATATTTAAATATATGATTCACTCTATTAAGTTACGCACACCAGACTGTAGAATCAAATAACAATATTTATACATTTTCAACACTTTTAATATACATTACTTCCAAACAAAATTCGACAACACATCACACAAATCACTTGAAATTTAAATATTGATGATGACATGAAACTTTCACATGTGATCCTGCGCACTGAAACTGTATGATTGTCATCATATGATGTGTACCACCCATATTTAACTACTACTGTAAATAGTTTATCTATAACCTAATTATAAATTTAATTTACTAACACACAAAAGGTTAGGTTAAGCTGGATTAGGAAAGTCATAATAATGAAAGGTTAGGTTAAGTTGGGTTTGGAAAGTTTCATAATAATGAAAGGTTAGGTTAAGTTTGGTTGGGAAAGTTGTATAGTAATCAATATAAACGAACTATCTTGGTTAATTACATGATGTAATCAATATTATGTTCCAAATGATACCTTTTCACTTAGGTGAGTGGAACTTTTTATTTTATTGGCTCATTAATTATTTTTTCCATTCAAGTCGATTCTACGTTTATTATGTTTGAAAAAAATGTACCACTGATATCATTAGTTTGACTTATTTAAGAAATAAATGAACAAGTATGGAACTGATGTATAGCATACAATTTCCCTTCGTTTATTCATTAATTTGACTGTACAAATGACCTCTTCTATATAGTTTATCCTTGTCTTCTGATACCGAAATATCTTAGCCTCGTGTTACACTTTATTTTATATAGGCCTATCCAGTAAGTACTTTGCATCTTAATCAATATGCTGTAGATTTTGCATGTAGACAAATTTTCTTCCTTTATGGATATCTATATGCCAGCTTTACACACATTTATTTTATGCAACATTTAACAAACCTAACCAGTTTTATGATGCATATTAATGCGCATTTCAGATATATGTTCATAATTTTACAAATAAACATATAAATACCTAAATACTTTAGGGTTTAACTACCTACCGGTATTTAAGAGAATAGTTAAAAAAAAATAGAACCCTTAGCAGTTGAAATTAGTTAAACTCCATTTGTGTAGGCTATTTACAACTAACCGTTTTCTTCGATTCAAGTAGGTAGCGTTAAGGCCAACAGTTTTCGTTGGGCGAGCCTTCCAACTTTTACCACTCTTCTTAGTGATGGGATTTGAGATTGTCATTGTAGACAGGATGGAAAGGGAGACTTGTTGTGACTAGGGGGTTGAATGTTTTGAGTTTTTTGAATCCTGAGGATGCAGCCAGAATCAAATCTGCAATCAGTGCTATTCAGAGAAATGCGTTGCATAGTGTTCTTATATTCGTCCAGGGACACTTTGAAACACTTCCTGGCACCGTCACCAAACATAAAATGCGAGGTTTACAATTATTATATGAATCGTTGAGCTGTTTCTTAAATAATCAAATATTCAAATGGTAATGTGCGCATTTTGCGGAGCCATAGCAGATACATTTCAAAACATATTGAAAAGGAATGTATTCCTCGGTGTTTTGGAAAGAATCGGCCAACTTCTTCAGGGGAATACAAGGAAGTGACAAAGTAGACTCCTACAGAAATTGCCAGCTTCAAGTATTGATCCAGCTGTAGGTGTAATATCGAGAGGGATTTTTCAATTCACAATAACATTTTAAGCGTTATCGGGAGTGATTCACTTTGGTTGTAGTTTATAATTTTATATTACTATTCTAATTGCGATACTTTTATTTTAGTTTGTGGATATTTCTCTTGCATAATTTCTTTATTTTCAAATGCATAGTTGCATGTATATTTGACCAGCTTTTCATGCATATAAATCCGCAGTCTACTAATCAGCCTTAACTGCTCGAATTCCATTTTATTAAACAATTTGTTTTCAAACTGTCCAAATTCATTGCCTGTGTTTTTATCGAGTTGTTATGTTGAATGTTAAATAGATTGTTATTCCAGCATTCTTCTACATCCATTAAACCTTACCTTTACTGTTAGATGAAGTCACAATTATAAAGTCCAAATTAAAGTTTACACCTTGTTTTCGAACACCCTAATTATTATTATTTATTTTTTTTGGTCACATAAGAGACTATGTTTCACACCCTTAGAGAACAACAGGTAAAACTATTGTTTTGTATACTCTGGGTCTTACATTATTTGATAGCAGGCCTAAATATAACCTTCCTAATCCCTTAAACCATTGATGTAATTAGTACATTAGCGTATAACCTGAACGGGTAGTAATACTCGGTGCTTAAAAAAACTTGCTAACCTAGTAGTAGCATGCCTTTCCACACTATTAATTTCATTGACTTTAATATTGTTATTGATAGTCTAAATTGTTCCTAAATATTTAAACTCATTAACCCTGTTAAATTATATGTTGCTCGAAGTAATCTCTAAAGTATCACCCCCAATCTTGGTTATCTTTACGATCATAAGTAGTATTTTCAGTATTCACTTCATTCATTATTAACTGTGTTTAAGGTTGTTAATTTCTAAGGAGCAATATTTTCTTCGATAGATAAGTATTTGAAAATAAGGCTTTCCTTGATCTTTGACTTGAGGTTTATGGACTTGTTCTTCAAACCTGAAACAGTTAAATGAGTAATTGGGCGGTTCTTGAATTAATATGGATAAGACATTTTCAATCCAACACAAGAAATATGCTGCCCAATGCAACAATACCATGTCAAGAATTAATATGGATGAATAAAGTAAACAAAAAAAAGTATTAATTATCTACAATTTTATTTCTAAACGCCATTATGTCGACTTTTCACCATTCACTTTGATTCAATTAATTAATTATTAATTTAACTAAAACTGAAATCGAATATGCCCTAATAACTCTAGTAATTAATTTATGTCCAGGTATACAGAGATATGCACTCTTCGGGAGTCTGTTAGGTGTGGGGTCGTATTGGGCGGACAAGAGGAGAGATGCTTACTATGCTGAAAGAGATGCTATTTTGATGCACTATATCGAACTACACCCAGAGGACTTTCCACCAATAGGTAAAGTGCTTACATATTTTTTCATTAAATGGAAATTACATTAAATTAATGTGGTATTGTTCATTCACATTAAATTTTTGTCTTTTTATGACAATTGGGAATATACTTAAAAAAAATCTAGGCCAAGTGACATAACTCAACTTTATTTATCAAAGTGATCTAACACATAGGCTATGTAATGTGGACTCACACTGTTTGCCTAAAGAAACTTCCCAAATGTCAAAGAAAGTCAAAGTTTACGTTTAGGGTGATTTGGGTTATATTAATGGAAAATGGTAAAATGTTGTAATATTCTGGTTGTTGTTATTTATATATATTATTATTATTTAGCACCGCATCTTACTACCCATTCGGGATATACGCTTTAAGTAATAACTACGCTAATGGATTAGGAATTGGGAAGGTTGAATTAGAGGAAGTGAACCTGCATTTGCGTTGAGGGAGAGTGTAAAACCATTTAGGAAAAACCACCCCCAGTTCACCCGACCGAGATTCGAACCTCGATCTCCTCGTCCTCAGCAGTCGAGCTCAACACGACTAGCGCGTTAGCCAACTATGCCACTGAGGTGAGTTATTTATTTTTATATAATTTATTTTAGTAAATAAGGTGGGTTAGCTTATTAAACAGAGTTCAATTATGTTTTAATAATATCATTTCCATTTTACCCGCTACCGTACGAAACTGCCTGGCAACTGTATGTAATAACAAGTTGTGAGCAAGTCGTTGCCCGGAAATGGAGACCATAGTGATTCATCATTATTTGAGTGTTCTTATATCCATTTTTTACTTATGAAGCAAAGCAGGTGGTCACATTGTGTGACAGTTGTCAGTTTGGGTTTTCATATCTTGTAAAAAGTGAATGCTACTACTCTTATAATTTTTTTAAAAACCTTTAATGACCATTAATAAATGTTTAAGATGTATTCTTACTATAAAACAAACACTTGAAAATAATGAGGAAAAAAAATATGAAAGAGTTGTCATCCTAGAATGCGAGTGTTTTATGTTCAATTTTCCACTTTTGTGTAAAAGGGTATTGAAGTGTGAGCAAGTGTATAAAACCAAGTGTTACTAAATGACAACTCGAGTTTGTATCCTTCTCATTATATATTAGTCTCAATTTCACCACAGGTGAACCATGTGCATTCTAAATAGACGTAAACACCAAATATCTCAAATTTAACACTTTTGGAGATAGAACACTTGCATTCTCAGGTGACACAGTGTTGTCAGAGAAGTCATTAATGAATAAGTTTAATATTGGTGAGGTGACCTGGCGGTCTAGGGGTAAGGTGTCAGACTTCTATGCTGGCGGCCGGGGTTCAATATTCGGTCCCGGCAAAAATTTATCTGATTACCAAACCCTTCCTTCACCTCTGACAAGACATCTTGTGAATGTGGGGAATGCCAGGCCTCCACCGTGGTTCAGATTCCACGTTAAACTGTAGGTCCTTCATTTCATCTCACAATCACCCTACCATTACACATTAGCGTAAGTGCGTATAACCCGAACGGGTAGTAAGACGCGGTGCTAATAATAATAATAATGGTGAGCAAACATTGCAGTGATATTTTAACATCAATCTGCTCAGCACCATTTACCAAGAATTTCACACATAAGATAATGTTTTTTGTTAAGTTTGTGTCAACTCTTAATAATGATAAATAAACAAGGCCTTCATTATTTTTGTCAAGGTTTCCATGATTAGGTACCATCATTCCATTTTTGTTGTTGTAATAGTAAAGATTTGTTTTGAAAGGTACAAGGAAAGTCACATTACACACATTTTACAGGACCATAGCAAATGCTTAGGCCCATTTAGAAACAATTAATTTGAATATTATGATATAACATACATTCTTTTAACCATAATCTAATAAAGTTCACTATAAAGTTCTTATGCTGTCGAAAAAAGGGACACATTAATTTAATTTGGGTTAAAATTGAACTTTTCTTCTACATACCTTCCATTTGTTTGGGCAAAACTTTCTTTCTAGTAGGATTAAATAGCCAAGCTATTAAATTTGCTAGTTACAGTGAGAGCCAAATCTAAACATCTTATTCTTTAAATATAAAAATGATGCCTAGACATGAGAATTGAACCTGGGACGTTTGGCTTAGTACGCCAATGCTCTCACCACTGAGCTATTTTGGAGTCATCAGTGCTCAGGGTCATACTTCACTCATATTTTATGGCAGAGTCTGTTATGGACGTGTGGAAATTGTCAGCTTTGTATGAGTGATCAATTAAGTGCACAGGCTCTAAGATAACACAACCACCGTAGGTCACCTAGTGGTCTAGGGGCAAGGTGTCATACTTTTATGCTGGGGGTCCGAAGTTCAATCCTTGGTCCCAGCACAGATTATCTGATTGAAAAACTCTCCCTTCACCTCTGACAAGACATGTATTAATTACAACTCGTGAATGTGTGGAATGCTAGGCCACCTCCTTGGTTTGGGTCCCACGTTAAACTGTAAGTGCTCCATTTCATCTCACAATCACCCTACCATTACACATTAGCATAAGTGCGTACAACCCGAATGGGTAGTAAGACATGGCGCTAATAATAATTATAATAATAATAATAATACAACCACCTTCGTCTCGGGAGGGCTTTATACTGCCAATAATACAATGGAAACTGTACAACCTTGATAATCTAAACTAATTGGGTTCAGAGGTGGTTCGGATTATTAATATGGAGTATTAAGACACAAATATTTTGATAAATCTAATCACTAATAGATAATAATTAGTTAAAATATTCATTGCAATGGGCTCACACACTTTGCTTGCTAAAACGTTATCTTTATTTTGGTCTATTTTACTTTTACCAAACGTTCGGACTTTGAGGGCTTTACTGCATTTGATAACTAATGATATGTGGTTTTAAACTGGAAACCTATGATTTTGTTTCAGAGAGAAAGAAGTTTGCTGATGTTCTTTTGAGATGGGATCCTATACGTTGAAACTGTATTTAGTTATCTGCATAGTGTTGTACAAATTTAGGTTTTTATTCGCCGTGTTGTTGTGGTATGAAATATGAACTCTTCTCTGGTGCATCTGTTGTACAAAAATAAAATAGTCATCTTCTCCAGAATATTACTATTTTTTTTAAAAATGTTTTGAACCTTTCTTGTGTTGATATTTTTCATATTGGATCTAAGATACGATAGCTCATATTTTCATTGGTGGGTACATGGGCTAAGTGATCCACTTTGAAGGGAATATGGGGTCGAGGCTCAAATACTGGCCACGGTATACTTAGGGTGTTTTCCCCCCCAAACGATTTTTAACACGTTCGGTTTGCAAATGTTGTTACATTTTCTCAAAAATTCAGTGTCTTGTCATGGAGTATTGCCAGTGTAAGCAGAATCTGTTGTAACTGTGATATGTTCTCCCCAACTTGGTCCCTATTTGAATAATCATACATTGGCTTTTTTTATACATCGAAACATATTTTTGTCTGGTAATGTGTGTTCTGAGTTATGAGAACATATCACAGGCACAGTTGGAACTAATGTTGCTTACAATAGCAGATCTCCATGATGCACAACTGCTAAAATTTCACCTTTCTCATCCTTACCACATAGTAAACATGTGGATAGACCGGGCGGGTAGTAAGACGTGAATCACAAAAAGAAATTAAGTCAATTTAATAAATCTGCTCACATTTAGTTATATTTTACACATAAAACCTTTACTAATGTGATTTAACAACGTCTTTATTATAACAAAAACACTTTTCATCTTTATAATACAGTAACCATAATATTTATACATACAAACATTCTCAACAAATTTGACAAACTTTCACCATGTCTATTAAAATAGTCCATTCATTAATAAGATAACAAACTTTCAAATATTTAAGGGACGATACTTGTGAGATATAAAAGAAAGCTGATTGTTTCAAAACTGTTTAAAATATTTTTTCCGTTTGGGTTCGAGTCATTGAAATAAATGTACATTGTCTAGATATTCCTTTCGATGAGTGCCGTATTACAGCTAAACCTGCAGTCGACTTTTACTGAACTAAAGATATAGGGTTTGATTCCCTTCTAGGTGGAAAGATGTACCATTGGTAAAATTATTTTGGGTTTCCTGTCTTTTAATCCATAACAAATTACATTTGAAAATCTTAACTAATGTTGTGCGAATACTTGAAAATTTTAGTTCGAATCGAGTTTTAGTAACTGCTTGACAAAACTTGAAAAATCTGAGTTCTCAGAACTTTTGACCTTTTTTTTGTTGAAAATTTCTAGTTTATTTTATTTTATTTTATTTCATTTAAAGATATAATTTCATAGCAAATAGAGTCCCTCATTTTTTCCTTATTTCTAATTAAAAAAAAGATTGTACAGTTATATTAAATTTATTTGAAAATTTTAAATTGTGTAACTATACATTTTCTCACAATCAATATATATATATATATATATATATAAAAAAAGTACTTTGTATGGTTTATGGATGGATCCTTTAGACAGATACCACTTGAAATATTTCTTGTACAAATATTGCTTTATATTACTTGAACTTGAAAAAAAACCACTTTTCATTCAAACTCGACTCAAAGTCAAAAATGCCTACTTGCACACCCCTAATATTTACCGAGTTATACTTAGTTTTCAAATACATAATTCATTAACTAACTTGACCTGTTTTATCGTTATTTGAAATAAACTCTGGATTCAAATACATTCAGTGGTTCTCCCAGCCGGGGAAGCGAGCTCACTAACCACCCACCTCCTCATTTTATTTTATCTGCAAAGTTTGTCAGATCTTATGACATCCCAATTTCTTATAGCTAGGACAGGAGACTCACCCGCCCCTTCCAAGTCCCCCCTAACCATATAGTGCCTACACTACCACATGTATTGATATATATATCGAAAGAGACAGCTAAATACCTCATGGTTATAAGAAATAAGTTTTAGTAACTTTTGTAATAGTTAGAAATTGTTCTTCCTACCAAATTCCTACTATGTACATATTTAATCGTAAGGCATTTTCATATATCCTTAAATAAAGATATACAAACTTTAATCCAATTTGGAATACTTTTTAACTCTTTATAATTACTGCTAAACATACCTTTCAAAAAGTGGTTACAACATCATCATAACATATTAATATTAAGTACCGAGTTTTGATATAAAAAATAGTGTCATTACAAAATACAGAATATGTAAACAGAAAAGTGTGGTACCATGAGTTGTTAACGTTTTTAAATTGAAGTACTGTATACTAAATTAAACATGTTCAATAAAGGTACACTAAACACTTTTAAGTATTTGACTGAAATACAATGTAGTAAAAAAATATACAAGATTGACATAAATATTGTTTTTAAATATTTCATAAGTTTTATGCAGTAAAATCCATTGATTGTTGAAAAATATGACAAAACATCACAGTTCGTTAATCAGCACCAAAACAAATACAGTATACACCCATATTTTATTTACTGCAATAATTGTTGTTTATTTCCTCGTTAAGTATAGGCTAAACTTTAAATCTTTCAAATTTCATTTTGTCTTTCAAGTTTACATGTTGGTTTGTCAATTCTTAGTCTTTTTTTTTTATTGTATATTCTCATTTCTCCGGATTGTAGGTGTCCTTCCCCTCTATTCCTGTTCCCTCAGAGTCTCCGATCCACGGGTAGCGTCGGGGGCATTCTCGGCAAGTCACCAGGTACCTGCGTAAAAAATAAAAAGGTAGGGATTACACAGTTTCGTATGTGTCTTGTGTTTCAGATAAATGAATCGTCCAATTAAAAAAAAAAATTATGAGTAAATCTTTTATTAAATTCTTGATCGTATTATCATTTTCCCTATTGACCTGATGATTAGTGGGTTCTTTAAACTCTTATCTTGGAGGTTATAGTTCAATTCTGAACAGCTGGCTTGAAGCCAGGTGTACTGGAGAACGGTAGTTCCATCCCTTATAAATTCGTTTATTAATTTGGGTGTTTAAAATGCACTTTCTTAATAAAGTGATTATATAAGCACACAATTTACAAACTAACTTGATTTTATAACAAACACCAGTAACTTGTTTGCTAATTAATCACTGAAAGGTGGAAGCTCCACTTTCACTAGTGATAAATTGTTTAGCCATACTGATAATCAAACTCATTGATGGTGGTGGTGGTGGTGGAACAGCTCAGTGGACAGGAGCTACCAACCGAGACAAGGTGTTAGACCTTGGGTTATATTCATTTTGGCATAGGTACACTTTGAAAGAAAGTCGTGAAACTAAGTCCTCACTACTAATCACGCACCTGGTAGCTGAAGTGTTTGCCTCTGGTGGTTTGAAGGGCAGAGCACACGAGTTGGGCAAGTTGCATGGCGGGGAGGGGAGATTCTCTCGCTTGGTACAATCCCAGGCCTCGAAGTTGTTGAGGTTCTTGGCTAGACGAGGCTCTGTCATCCAGACCAAGGCCTGGGTCACCGTCACGAACCACACGTCCGGCCTACGCACATACATGTCAACGTAATATCGCTTAGCCTTGTTGATTAAAACTGTGGCATGTACTCTCCTCACCATGCATGTGCTCTCTATCAAAAATAAGATAACCTCAGATACATTTCTCATGTTTGCATTTTAAATTTCTCGCATAAAGATCCTTCAGTGGGCCATAGTTGTAAAGTGGAGAGGGGTAAAATCCTTTCACAGTAATTGAACCCGGGACCTGTTTATTAGCACACCAATGCTCTACCACTGAGCTATCCAGGATAATTCTTCACTCTTAGCTTAAGGCTGAATCTGTGATAGACGTGCGGAAATCGTCGGTAACATATGAGCGTCAATTTATATCGTGAACTATCCGATACCATAGCCAACTGCGACTTGGGAGCATGGGACATATCCTGGGTAGTTCATTGGTAAGAGTATCTGCGTACTAAGCCAAAGGTCCTTGGCTCAATTCCTGTGTCCAGGTTTTTCTTTTATACAGATTTTCCTGTAATTAAAATGATTAACAACCTTTGTGTTGATATTTATTATTGTTTACAAGATATCATTTATTTGTTTCTTCTTTTTAAAGAGCTGAAAGTAGTATGTTGGTCGGGCCGTACATAGCTCATTAGAGGTAAATAACCGGAAAACGTTTTTATAAACAAGGCCCCTTAACTCAAAATTCAAAATGAAATATTGGCGCCTCTCCCATTATAAGTGAATTTGATAATTATTTACTGTGTCAGAGTCCAATCGAGGAATTTGTGCAGACCCATCTCAAGTTCCTTAAGTTGAAACCAGTTTGTGTGGAAGGGCATCATGTAGGGTGCCCTGTTCTGGTCGTAGTAGCGGCTGAAGTCTTCCTTGAGCCACTCAAACACATCATCTGGGTCGTGATTGTGGAGCACGCATTGGTCCAGGTAGGGGCAGTGACCCCCCTCGTACGTCTCCACATAGTGGGCGTTGAGCGGCACTTCCCAAACACCTGAAACAGCTCTCTCATTTTAAAACATTACCTACTTCCTCTCTCTCTCTCTCTCTCTCTCTCTCTCTCTATGGCATGAGGTTCTCGAAAGTTCATTACCCCACTTACAAAAGTACGCCACCTGTCCCCCTCTTGAGCTAGTTCTATCCAGTCCACCTCATTACACCCTATTCCTCTCCTGAGCTAGTACTATCTAGTCCACCTCATTTAACCTTATCTCTCTCAGATCCATTTTAATGCTATCCTCCCATCAGCTTCTAGGTCTTCCCAAGAGTCTCTTTCCATAATGGGGTTTGCCAATCAATACCTTGAGCATGGCTATAGATTTTTCCATTCTTGCTGAATGTTCTGCCCACTCTAATATGTAAGATTTGACTATCATAACAATGTTTTGTGACGAGTACAAGGCATGTAACTCATCGTGCCACTACCCACCTTAACTACACATTTTTTCATATGCTTTCCTATTACTCATCAGATATATCTGCATTTAACTAAAACAACAGGCTAGTTGTAAGAAGTAATTTGAAAGCAAATGGAGCTGTATTTGCTTGGTGAGAGTGAGAAACCATTTAATAAAAAAACACCCTTATAACATCCGGCCAAGTCTCAAACCCTGTGCTTCCTTTCACCAGCGAGCCTGACATTTAGTCCTTACGGGCACTGATGTCGGTACTTACCTACTTAACTAATGACATTAATTTAAAGAATCATATTTATGGCCGACCAAGCCATTTTCTGCATTATTTTTTTTTTTCACAGCATCTCACTACCTGTTTGGGTTACATGCATATGTATTAATTAAGCTAATGTTTTAAGGGTTAGGAAGGTTGAATTTAAAATAAGTGTAGCCGCAGTTATGTGGAAGGAAAGGGGGAAGACCATTCAGGGGAAACCACCCTCGGTGCACCCGACTGGGATTCGAATCCCAATCTCCCCATCGTCTGTATTCCATTTCACTAGACCACTGACGAGGTTGCATTCATTTGATAACAGTGAATTTGGTATTAATTCAGTTAATTTTTTTTTCATTATCAATCTTGTATATTTTTAAAATATGGTAAAACAGTTTCACAGGTCTCAAATAAATAGGACATTTTCTAAAGTAGAATACAGAAAACCTCAGCAAAATGTGACCTCTGATTCGAGCTATATTACATACCTTAGCTACATATTGGTGTTATCCGTGGGCTCTTAAGAGCATGCATCACACATCACACTCTGTGATACACTCGTCTTGAGCTTGTAAACTTACATGAAAACTATTTCACATGGATTATTTTTGGTTAAAAATTGAGATAAAAGTTAACAGAAGCTCCTAACACTGAACATTGTTAAATTATTAAATGACATTTGTATAAAAACTTCATTGAAAATGCCATTTTTTGACCATTTTAGAATGAGTTCACAGATAAGCACTGTGCACAAATCTTCATTATTTCATAATAGGGACATACTTTAGTTATTAACAAGAAACGTTATTGCTTTGTCCCCCCATCATCACTGCAGAAAATTTACAGTAATCATTCAAATGTCACACGTTTCTTGGATATCATAAGCGCCCCCCTCTCCTCGTTTAACTCCCATACCTTGCGCAAACCAGTAGCTGAGTTGGGCCTGTTATTATGAATGCTCTTAAGTGGTCATTCAT
>CABEEJ010003472.1:30065-47745 GCA_901482245.1 Timema douglasi | reverse complement strand
GGGGGGGGGGGGGCAAGCTCTAATGTAAAAATGGAGTTAACTGGGGGAGTGGGGATACATCACAGTGCTATGTAACAGCTCGTTTACATAGATTCTAATGTTGAAAGAATAATATTATTGCTCATAAATTAAAAATAATAATGTATTGTTATAAAATTCTTTGAAATTATTTTTATTCGAGATTTAAAATGGATTCTGAGAAGTATTAAATCTAAGTCCCTCTTTAAGTGTTACAAAAGCTTCCATATGAATTCATGAATGACATTCTCTCTTTTTTGTTCTATTTTTTATTTAGCAGTCTTACTACCTATTCAGGTTTTACACATGGCATTCACGCTTAGTGGGAAAAGGTCACATGGTTTATGGATGTCATGGATGTCCCATAAGACTGGATAGTATTTACAACATCAAAGATTTTTCTTATAGAAAGAAAACAAAAAAATAATAATGATAAATTAATCCCTAAATATTTTAAATTATATCATCTACTATACAGGCCTTTACGATCTATTTGTAAACCTTACAGTAGGTATTTAAAATAAGTAAGAGCTATACATTTATTTAAAATTAGCTAAACAATAAGTGTATGACTTGAAGTGTACAAGTAATTAATACTTACACTTGCAGGCCTATCATTTTGCATCCTTTTTAGATGCAAATTAATTTTGTAATGGCTGAATTTTAAAAGGTATCTGATACAAGGACAACCACAAATATCTTTAATGAGTACAGGCTAAAAAGTGTTGGTATATACGTTCAATGTCGTGTCATTTGAAATAAAAATTTAATTCACCTTGGCCTCCTGAATTAACATAATGACATTTGTTAACATAGCTCGCCATTAAATATTTTTTGTCTACAAGAGCTTTTAATTTGGTTCTGTACTATTGCATCACCTGTGTTGAATATTAAAATACCAAGCAAACTATTTAGTTCTGAACATATGGTTTACATTTTGCATACATAACGATACATTAATGTGGGGAAAGAAATAATATCTACAGTTGCTTATTTCTCAATTATTGTTCCAAAATTATTTACAGTAATTAAAATAAAAGAAGAATTTTCAGATTTGTTTGATTAGTTATACTCCCATAAAATCTACTTTTGTAAGAACGGACTAAGTATCTGGTGATGGGGAGAGATTCTATAGTGCGTGAATAAGAAATTTATGGTTTATATTGTTACTTTACACCAGAACCTCAGGATATTTATACTATCACAATATTGGATCATATGGTGGTGAACCTATAGAAAAAGTAATGTACAAATCTAACAGTTGGCAATGCTGAATGAATATGAATAGAGTGATTCTGACCTTCAAATGACCTTGTGGGGCAAGTTCCTGATCGGCATTCATGAGGTATCTTGTAGTCGAGAGTGTAAGGCCAGATGGGAAACTTGAGAGGTGGGATACCAACAGAACTGTCATAGATATAACCAAAGTCCTCCAAAACCTGAAAAACAATTTCAACAAACACAAACTTAAAAAAACAACTTAAATTTATTGGGCTAATGTGACATATCTCATTTTATAAATCGTAGCTCATTAAGAAACCAACTGTCTTGAAATTGCTTTTATTTTTGTTGAAATTTGACTGAGCTAAGGTGTTAAACACGCTTCTGACTATTGACTGAGCTAAGATGTTAGGCATGCTTCTGACTATTGACTGAGCTAATTTGTCAAACATACTTCTGACTACTGACCGAGCTAAGATGTTAGACACGCTTCTGACTATTGACTGAGCTAAGATGTTAGACACGCTTCTGACTATTGACTGATCTAAGATGTTAGACACGCTTCTGACTGTTGTACTGAGCTAATTTGTCAAACATACTTCTGACTACTGACCGAGCTAAGGTGCTAGACACACTACTGACTATTGACTGATCTAAGATGCTAGACACGCTTCTGACTATTTACTGAGCTAAGATGTTAGACATACGTCTGACTATTGACTGAGCTAAGATGTTAGACACGCTTCTGACTATTGTACTGAGCTAATTTGTCAAACATACTTCTGACTACTGACCGAGCTAAGGTGCTAGACACACTACTGACTATTGACTGATCTAAGATGTTAGACACGCTTCTGACTATTGACTGATCTAAGATGTTTGACACGCTTCTAACTACTGATTTAGCCAAGGTGTCACACATTATAAAGCTACCTCAAATTGTGTGTTCCTGCCAGGTTTGAGATAGGGGGCCCTCATGCCCACGACATTGCTCTTGGAGATGTTGGAGAAGTGTCTGAGAATCTCCCTCATGCCAATCATCTCCCCTACCCACTCCTCGTACCCCTTATCCTGCAGGGACTGCTGCAACCTTCAACACAACACCACATAACATTAGTTGCACATGTTTGGAGAACATTTTGGCCTGTAAACCTAACTATATCGCCAGTAACAAATGCAATTTTGGACGTGCACTCATTAGTATTATATTTTAGGTACTGTGAATATCTATCTAAAGTGACAGGTACAGTAAAATTATTTTATTAACTTTTGTAAATGTCAGATACAATTATTTACAACCAAAAACTTTTTTTAAAGACTTGCACTACTTTTTTTTAAACATTAATAGCCTTGTCACTGAGTAGCTTAAATTACATAGAGATTATTTTATCTAACAAAGGTGACAGCTACAGATGCCATAAATTGATGGATAAATCAGGGCTATCACTATATTTCTACTACCAAATTCCCTGTGCTTCACAGAAGGAATTTCCTTTTTTCCAGGCAGCCTAGATTGAAAAAAAAAAGTAACTTAAATTTACAACAGGATGATTTAAGATTGATGGGGAAATACATCTTCTCTCAATTCAAAACCCTTGGTTAAGGAGTGATAAGACATATTTGAATCAGTGTGCTTAATTCTTAAGTTCACTTTGTTGTCCATCCAAAGACCTACTATTTTAAGCTCAAATCAAGAAATATTCTGATGTTTTTACTAAATTTTGCAAAACGCTCTGTATTTTCCTGGCTCTCTTGGTTTACCATGTGTATGAAAACTTTGCGCATATATGAGAATGGTTTTAGTAACTGTCGGCTACTGTTTCTTCCTGTCAGAATCCTACTCTAGTGGTGTACTCACGTGACTGTCTCTGTTCCTATCTCATGCCCGTCATGGGCCAGTTCCTGGACCATGTTGTAATTGCAGTACTCGTGAGAGATGAAAAAGGTACCCCTAATGGGGCAACCGTTTGGGTTCTTGCGTTCGTCTGTGAACACTTTTTGGTACTTCTCGAAGTTGTTGAGGTTCACCGCGCCATCAAATGTCAAGAGGATCATCTGCGGGGTCTACGGAACACAAATACCGTCACATCGGGTGTCACACCAACATTTTGGAATAGCAGGGTGGTTAAAACTTCCCGGACTTTTCCAAGGTTTACAGATAGTTAAAAAAAATTCCTCTCTTAACCTTTTAACAATTTTTGTTGGTGAATGGTAATTTTTTCGTTAATTGCATTGATTACATATTTCCAAAAACAATCTTAACTGCTACAAAATATAACCATTATTAAAAGTTCATTTCTTCAGTATTTAATGTTCTGTTCATATTCAAACATGTAACATATTATGTAAGCAATGTATTTTGTTAACATCAAGAAACCAAAGCTCTCACTTTTGGGAAAATATCTAGGCGCAGCATTATTAAAGTTTTAAATTCTCTTTTTCTTATTTTGCATTACAATCCCTGACCTACCTCTTTTTCTTGACATCAAAAAAATTCCCTGACTTATTCTGTATTTTCCTTTACGTAGCCACCATGAATAAATAAGTATTCCTGTCATGGCAGTTTGGAAAGGTTTTCCAGTTTATTTTGTTCTGAAATGTTTAAAACAAAGTTTATGGTCACTTTATATGTTTGTAGTAATTGTATACTCCAGTAGTGTTCAATCAGGAGGGTATGCAATATTAAAATAAATGTATATTATTTCGTAATAAACCCTGAATGATCAGGGCCAGATTTAGGGCTAGCCACAGATACTCTCTGTTCAGCGTAGGAATTGTTTTCTTAAAGGCCTTTTACCCTACCAGAAGTCTATCATATAGTAGGATATTGGTAGTAAAAAAGACCTTTCAGATAGTAATTCCTACCGTGAATGGAGTGTACCCTTACATACAAACTTTTACGACCAGTGTGCCACCTTTTATTGACGTTTTTTAATGAGTATTATAAACTAAAAAAATGGTTGAATATTATGAAATTTAACGAATTAATCAAATTGTAAATGTTTTAGTAATGCCTAAATGTCATGACAAATGTATTGGCGTTTTCATTTTCTTCTTCCCCTGTTGGTTCTCCTACAACCGGATAGCCGCACCTAGGAGCGTTGTAAACCGGCTTGGTTTCTAGCATTTATGAATCGGTTCGACAATTATAGCGCCTTTAACCACTCTGCTAGTGTGTTAATGAATGCGGAGCTAGAACTTACATCCTCCCGTTCAAGTCCTCCAGGTATGATGGTGCCATCCTTGGAGCAGAAACAATAGGGTAGTTGGCACAACTCAGTGTCACACTTCTTAGCTAGGTCGAGTGGTGGCTCTGTGATGGGGGCCACCGCTTAAACACAAATCATAACAATCTATTAAGAACCTGTATCACCTCACGGATTAAGGTGGGACTCTAGGGGAAGCAAGTTAATGGCAATGTTTTTGCAGTTTTAATAGCAAAGCCTTTTTTTATATTTACCAAACTTGATTAAATATTGCTCCAGTAGAAACATATAGTTTAATTTTCTTCAAATGGAAATCTCAACAGTTCTCAATTGTCTGTTACAAGCATTGTGTGATTTGACCATGACTTTTTTCTTCTCATTAAAAAAAGTTTATAGTCAAATTATACTATGCCCATGGCAAAAATATTCAAGAGCTGTTAACTTTGTGCAGAAAATTAAACTAAACATATCTACTAAAGAAATATCTTATTTATTTTGGCCAAAATAAGTGGTTTTTTTTGCAATAAAAACTGAAAAAAAAAAAACTTATTTTAAATTGTCTTCCCTTCCCTTACTAGAGTGTAGTTGAGTCTTTAAAGTATATAAACTCTTCAGTGATTTTGATATTAGGTCCGTTCTGAAGGTATTTTTATTAAAGTAGGATTTTCACCTTGGTGGTTTTGGGGTAAAGTGCTCACTTGAGGACCTGATGTTTGTGGGTTTAAACCCAACCTAGGTCGATGGATTTGTCTTGGGCGATAAATACCTTTCCGTCAAAATTTGTTGGCTCTTTCTTGCTCATCCATAGAAATCCAGTGCGGAAAGTAACGGAAAACCACCACACTTTCAGAACTTCCCTAGTACATGTGTTTTCTACCAAATGGGATCGGAGGTGTAATATATCGGGGGCGGACCAACTAGTAGGTTAAGTATAGGAAAGAAGGACAAATAGGACTTTTAGATTTATCTGCTTATTCTAAATGTATTATTGTATTATTTTTTTTTAAAAAGAACATAGCTAAAAGATGTAATCTTAATTCAAGATGTAGATCTAGGTCCCAAGCTACATGCTAAGAATCGAGATAAATAGTGTAAATCATTAAATAAATTCTACCAAATGGAGTGGACAGTACTAACCAGCCGGTACTAACCGGCCGAGGGGCTGGGGGCATTTCCATCTCCAGATGGTTGGTAAGCGCAAACAACCATTGGGTTGCAGACTCATCAAGTCGAGTAGGATTATGTTAGGTGAAAACAACTTTTCAAAATGGACTTCCTAACAAAATCATTGTATAGTTAGTTATAATTTTAATTTACTCTCTACTCTTCTATTGAAGCTTCGATAGAGTACTTACTGGTTGGTATGGGGCCACATCTTGCCTCGTTCTTGAAGGTGCACAATTTGTTGATGTCGTCAAAGTGCAGTCCAGAGGGGCAGCGATTTAGGTACGGAAAACCATCCACACACTGCAAATACAAAGACACATGCAAATGGACATACAATGAACATTAAATAAGGTTTTGATTTATTTTTACTTTATCACAACCACTCGAAGAGAGAAGTAGTATTTTGATCGTCAAAAATTCAAAATAAAGATTTTGATAAATGTCAAAGTTTCATGACCCACTGAAACAGGTAAAGTGGTTTTCGCGATGCTGTCTATCCGTATCTCATCCTAGAGCCAAAAACATTTTACTAATAGGGGTAACATCTTGGTCTCTAGGGTTTTACTAAGCTTCCCCAGAGGAGTTTTTGTATTTAGATATCCAACCCTAAAAGGGAAGGTATTTTACTGAGGGGCAAACAAAAGAAAAAAAAAAGCCATTTTTATCGAGATCAGCTTTAACAATTTTGATTACATTTTGTAGATATTCATGGTTTAGCATTACAAACAAAATGCAAATTTTCATTTTAGCGTGAAAATGACTTTGAGGGTATTTTAGATTGGCAGAAATGTTCAATTCTGATCATATCCATGCAACTATTTGAAATACGAAAAAATTTATCATTGTAAAGTGGTAGTACTTTTAAAAATAAAAATATTTAATTTGAAATATATTTTTATAAATCCAATAGTTTCTAAGTTATAAGCAAATATATATTTTAGTCTTAAAGGATGTCAATACCACCCAGCCTAATAGAGTTTGTCCATACATAAAAGGAAACCTTAATTTTATTTATAAAGTTATAATATGTCATTTATTACTCTGCAGTTTTAGCCGTGTTTGAATTATAGTAGTAATTCGTTTGTTTGAATTCACATCTAGGCTATGTAATGTAAGCTCAAATTAAATAAAGATACTTGTCAAGTTTTCATTGGGCAAAGAGACAGTTTAATGCTAACAAATATAAATACAAATCAGCCAAACCATAAATACATGTCACATTATTATAATCCACAGTTATTTATCTTTGGATTTGAGATGGGAATTTATATTATACTTTCTCGTTGATTTTTAAATGCAAATAACATGATTACATATTTAAATTTTAAAATAAATATTTTTTTTATATTTTTTATTAGTTTTCAAGTTATAAAAATTGGTGCACTTCTTCAGTGGTTCTTCTACACTTTCACCAAATTTCAGCTTTCTATTTCATTGAGAAGTAGGCACTAAAAATTCTCTGAACAGATATACATACATAATAATTATTTATAATCACCATTAGTCTTTTATCAATATATATATATATATATATATATATATATATTATTGAGGTCTTTGAAATATGAAATTGCTTGTTATGCTCTTTGGTGAGCAGAAATGTCCCTCTTTTCTAAATGTTTCTGTAACAGTGTATATTATTTCATTTAGGCTCTTTAGTTGAATGTTTCTGCAACAAATTATATTATTTCGTTTCACAAATCTTGTTAGTTTTTAGTAGTAAATGCCTCTATCTTAAGACGAAAAAAAAAGTGTGTGTGATGCACCATACCATTTATTTAGGGTTTGTAACCGATGCCCATAGCTGTTGGGGTTTTTTTTTTGTCAGAGAGAGTGTTTTTCGCTTGCCCCCTCCCTCCCCCCTCTCATTGTAGGATACGAAGATTCACCCTGTACCTGATAAAACCTCCGACAGGTGACCGGATCTGCGAAGTTTCCGTTTCCCGCCCCCTCGGGACACTCGAACTCTTTCTCGTCCGGCTTCTTCTGCTGACTGCTCACTGCAACACACCACCACAAAAATTATCACCACCTGGGACCTAGAACTCAACTGATACAAATACATTACGCGCGCTTATATGGTTCATATTTGGTTCAAATCTTTAAAAAGAAAAGCCTTTCTGACGAGTCGTTGCAGTGAAAACATGTAGTTTTCAATATGTCTAGAAATAAACGTTAATTTAATAATAACTAACTACCCGTTCTTCCACAGGATGTGTATTATAATACGTATCTATAGCTAGGGACATTCCTAAGTTAGTCCGATAAAAATTCGATAACTATAAGCTGAGAAAAGGGCCAAAAAGTTGTGTTTTTTTAGCTGCCATATTGAAACAAAATGGCGGGTGTGAATTTTTATTAGTTTATATTATGTTAACCGGAAGTCCGAACTATATTTATCCGAAATTTTAGCACAATCGCTGTGGATTTTTGGCGTGAAAAAGTAACATCTGAGGAAAAAGCAAAAAAAAAGAGTTGTGTGGCCGTCATTTTGAACTAAGATGGTAGTCGTAAATTTTAATCAGCCTATATGTTAACCAAACGTTCAATATGTCCATGCGAAATTGTAGTACCACCGAATTAGTTGGGTTTTTTTTCGTGAAGGAGTAACAAACTGACACCCAACTCATAGGATTAATGAAAATTGGCTACGAATAATTGTTACGAATAGTTTGTATCTTTAAGCAAATTGGTTATAAAATTAAAAACGAAAGGTTTAGATTTAAAGAAAATACAACATTGTGATATGCTCTTATTTCAATGACTGTGATGATTTATTTCCACATCACATGACGGTAAGATTGGAGCTCAAATCCTGGGAGGGTGTATTGCGAGGGATCTTCCTACTCTCCCTCCATACAAATGAGGCGACACTTAGTTTGTAAGTTGTGTGCTTATTTAATCTATATGTCTAGAAAGTGTCCACCAGTCCTGTTTCAGTTCTTCCTCGTCAGCTCAGAACGAAAGGTCGCACACGAGAAGTGGATTGCTAACTTGTACGTGCCGAGTACAGGAAAGTTTTCTGCAAGTAAACCGGTCGGTCTGTCTGTGTGGTTGATCCCGCGACCTACTTGCCGGCAAGGACGCCAGCCACACTAACTGGCTGCCTGCCTGGCTTTGCGCATGATTATATGCTTACATCTCATCTCTTCGGGTGGCCTAGACCTTCCACATCTTAAACTCTTGGACAAATTGTCCGGTACCTTGGTGCCGTCATAGACCTTCATATATTGCACACCACAGCTTGAACTCTTGGACAAATTGTCCGGTACCTTGGTGCCGTCCTAGACCTTCACACATTGCACACCACAGCTTGAACTCTAGGACAAATTGTCCGGTACCGTGGTGCCGTCCTAGACCTTCACACATTGCGCACCACAGCTTGAACTCTTGGACAAATTGTCCGGTACCGTGGTGCCGTCCTAGACCTTCACACATTGCGCACCACAGCTTGAACTCTAGGACAAATTGTCCGGTACCTTGGTGCCGTCCTAGACCTTCATATATTGCACACCACAGCTTGAACTCTAGGACAAATTGTCCGGTACCTTGGTGCCGTCCTAGACCTTCACACATTGCGCACCACAGCTGGAACTCTTGGACAAATTGTCCGGTACCTTGGTGCCGTCCTAGACCTTCATATATGGCGCACCACAGCTTGAACTCTAGGACAAATTGTCCGGTACCTTGGTGCCGTCCTAGACCTTCATACATTGCACACCACAGCTTGAACTCTTGGACAAATTGTCTGGTGCCTTGGTGCCGTCCTAGACCTTCATATATTGCACACCACAGCTTGAACTCTAGTGACAAATTGTCCGGTACCTTGGTGCCGTCCTAGACCTTCATATATTGCACACCACAGCTTGAACTCTTGGACAAATTGTCCGGTACCGTGGTGCCGTCCTAGACCTCCATATAATGCACACCACAGCTTGAACTCTTGGACAAATTGTCCGGTACCTTGGTGCCGTCCTAGACCTTCACACATTGCGCACCACAGCTTGAACTCTAGGACAAATTGTCTGGCACCTTGGTGCCGTCCTAGACCTTCATATATTGCGCACCGCAGCTTGAACTCTATGACAAATTGTCCGGTACCTTGGTGCCGTCCTAGACCTTCATAAATTGCACACCAAACCCTTAACTTGAGGACCTTATATTATTTAAAAAATACATTCTTGATTTTGATATATAAAATGATTAGTGAAAATGTGAACTCAGATAATGTTCAAGGACGTTTTACTCGAAATGTTGCATTTTTAAGATCAAATTAATTGGTTACAAACTTATAAATAACCTCCTTCAAATGAATAAATTCATATTTTAAAAAGGTTCACAGCAGAACATTTGAAGAAATTGAAGGATTGTTTTAGTGGTTTTTGGAGATTCAGAGCTGTTCTTATCATAAGAAATACTTCAATGTGAGGATATTTACCCTCAAGAAGGTAGTGCTTGTAATTATAGAATGCTCACGCACTTGGAACTGCCGAAGGACCTTATGGAAGGACAAGGTCACGACATTTTAACTACACACTGTTTTTGATAGGAAGAACAGTTTAGACAATATACAGTAGCCCCATGGCTTCTTTGGTGCTGGCTGACAGTTTACAACTGAGAGCTGACGGCTTTGAAAGGTTATCAGACCAAATTATGTATCCCTACGCTGAACCATATGATATGCAAAAACATGTGTTTAGCAGCTGTCACTTCTAACAGTCAAAATGTAGGTATGTACCTAAATGTTGACTGTCAGAAATCAGCTGTGAACTGTCAGTCAGCACCAAAAAAGCCACGAGGCTACTGTAGACACTTTTTTTGAGCTCAACATTGCTAAAATTTTATATATAATTAATATTCCCTTATAGGTATTGATAATATCTATTAAACGTGATGATTGACGTATGAATACATTAAAAATGTTTCGGTAACTTTTTTTATCCGTCAGATGGTGTTCTTCTTACCAGAAGCCTACTTTATTTATCTTATACTTGTCCCAGAATTACATTTCTTTTCAAAGAGTCGGTTTGACACAAAAATAATATTTTAGAATATTCCTTGAGCATTTTTTATCACCGCGTATTATTTAGTTCGTGAATTTATTACGCTAATGTGTTAAAAGAATGAGTAATGTTGAGTTTTGATTAAGTGTACCTGCATTTGCGTGAAGGGAGAGTCGAAAACCATTTAGGAAACCAAAACATCCTTAGTATACCTTACCGGGATTCGAGTTATAATCTCCCAATCATCGGCAGTCTAGTCTATTGCCGTAATTAACAGGTTATGGAGCAGGAAACGTTAAGATTAATAATTATTACCTCTCTTATTTACCACAAATGTTTCCTACAACACTAGACACATAAATTATACACAGCAATTTACGCTCTTTAATGCTTTTTTTTTTTAAAAAAAAGCTATACCTGGCCATTATCCGTGATGTCACATTCGCCTTATTCGTAGTACGTAAACAAGGCCGGAGAGAAGACCTTGAAAAAAAAAAGAACGGTTAAAATAAGAGGCCGACACGAGGCTTTTACCTTCCTGATACAACGGGTTTATATTTTTCCATTCCGTCTCACTTCACTACTGAAATCTTCGAGGCACGACATTTCCCTGGAGACAAGAGGTAAGACTTTTACGTGGGATTAAGAAGACGTAAGCCTGATTCACACGCAAGCCGCCGTAAATAGAAAACAGAAATATACTTGAGTGGCGCCTCAATTTCACACAATAGCAGGAATGTACGATATGTTGTATATTGACTCGTGACGTGACGCTATGAAAAACAAACTAGAAACCGCAGATTTATCAACATACACTAAAACTTCGTTAATACGATCTAATTGGGACTGAAGCTTGTTCTTACTAGCGAAAATTCGGATTAAGCGATACGATATTTTCACCAATTTTGAATTACAGTTGGAGGACCTGGCGCTCTAGGGGTAAGGTGTCAGACTTCTGTGCTGGCGGCCGGGGTTCAATCCTCGGTCCCATCACAAATTTATCTTATTACCAAACCCTTCCTTCACCTCTGACTAGACATATTGTGAATGTGGGGAATGCCAGGCCTCCACCGTGGTTCGGATTCCACGTTAAACTGTAGGTCCTCCATTTCATCTCACAATCACCCTACCATTACACATTAGCGTAAGTGCGTATAACCCGAACGGGTAGTAAGACGCGGTGCTAATAATAATAATAATAATAATAATAATAATGAATTACAGTTGAACTTTCATTTTTTTAACTGTTGTATAAAACGTTATATGTAATGTAATTATTTTTGGTTATAGGAAAACACATTTTGTTGACTACAAAATGTAAATATACTAAACATTTATTATCAGATATCACTGTTTCTATTTACAATTTTTGATATTTTATTGAGTCTCCTCCCTCCAAACAGGTGTTCTCGCGCAATACCGATAAATCTGAAACAATTTCAAACCACGCCGAGTGGACAACGCTGATAGGGCATGATTTTAAGATTTACAAAGGAAAAATAATACAGTTTTAGGAAATAATTAGGATATTTAAGTTAAAAACATTTGGAAGTGCCTTAGAGTTAATTATCTCTAAAAGGTCACGCATTGGTGCTGCTCACCGCCTGTGTATTTATTAAATGGATATCGAGATTAACCCGTGCGTGTGTGTGTGTGTATATATATAATTCGAGTTCGAGATTAACCCGTGTATATATATATATATATATGATAGATATATATTAACCCGTGTGTATACATATATTGAGATTAACTCGTGTGTGTATTTATATGTATATTATATAGATAGATATTGACCCGCGTGTATATATATATATCGATATTAACCCGTGTGTATACATATATTGAAATTAACCCATATATATATATAAAATTCGAGATTAACCCGTGTATATATATATATATATATATATATACACACACACACACACACACACACACACACAGAGTCTAATTTTAATAGGTGGGGCCGTATATTACAGCTATAAAACCTACTAGATCTATTTTAATGTACTCATAAGTCAATTCATGTTCTCAGCAACGGCCACTTTGAACATATATTATAAACACCTTTTAGATTACACTAATAATATAGTAACCTGTTATCAATTTTGACGGTAAAAAAAATTGTGTTCTCTAAAAACAGATTCCTAAAAAAATTGGACTGTACAGTAAATATCTTAACTCAGTTCCATCCGGAAAGGAACCAGGTTCATCTTGGATTGCGACAAACTTTCCTAACAAATAAGACCCGCCTCGGTGGCGTAGTTGGCTAACGCGCTAGTCGTGTTGAGCTCAATTGCTGAGGACGGGGAGATCGAGGTTCGAATCTCGGTAGGGTGAACTGGGGGGATTTTTCCTAAATGGTTTTCCACTCTCCCTCCACACAAATGCGGGTTCCTCTAATTCAACCTTCCCAATTCCTAATCCATTAGCGTAATTAGTACTTAAAGCGTATAACCCGAACGTGTAGTAATACGCGTTGCTAAATAATAATAATAACAAATAAGCCAAGGGGATGTGGTGAATAACTTAGAAATTGTTTTCCATCCTTTATCGTCGTGAATACCTTTTCCTTAAAATTCGACTTCAAGCCCTTGTACGGCATCAAACCAGGTTGTGGCTATTACTTTAAATAAGACAAAACACGAGTGCAATGGCCTGTTTAAAGCTGACACATGCATCGTAAGACTAACATAAATAGCTAACGTGGATTTATTTGATACGTTTGGTTTAAAAATGTATATATTTTGCAGTTTTTCATATTGTTAACTCTTCTGGTATGTTCTACGTATTATCAGCTTGAAGCTTGCAAATTAAGAATATTCACTAAAGCACACAATCAAGTTTTTTTTTGTTATCTGATAAATTTAACGTGCACTTTCTGAATCAACTAATTGTATCATTACACCTCATATTATAAACTATCTTAAATCTATAGCAGACACAACATCCAGCCCCCTTTGTCAGTAATTCATCAGTGTAACAAAGTAATCCTTAATTTCACTAATCATACATGTTCAGGCAATGTTGAGAATCGAACCCCGGTACCTCTAGCTCAGTAAGTAGACACAGTACTGACCAGTGGCGTATTCTCTGGGTATGCTAGTCCTGCGCCGCATACCCAAAATGATATGGACTAGTTTTTTTTTGTTTAATTCAATGCTGTCTGTGTGAACTGTGTAAACACTAATGTTTAAATTGTTAATAAATAAACATGTAATGAATTATTAATTTTAAAACTAATATTGGTTCATATTCCAAGAATACTGTGTTTTAAGTAATTCTTCTTCCAAAAGGTTCTTCACAATGTTTATTTATTAAGCTAATTTAGTATAGTTTAATTAAAAATACATAAAATAAATTTATAATTAATTATAAAATAATAGTATACGTAACAAGCTTTAAATTATACACTAATTAAATACATTGATTTATGATTAGTTATTCTAGTCACATGTATTATCATGTATTTGGCCAACACATTCAACCATTATTTCAAATTTAGGCATTTCAGCACTGATAGAGTGGGGAACGGGGGGAGGGTAAGGCGGGTGACGAGGCTACGTTGACCATTGTTGACTATAATTCTTGTTTTTCTTTAGTAGAAAGTTTCGTGGAGTTTTAATAGTGTTCTTTTAGTTTTTGTTTTACATTAATGACGTATTAGTCATTGTGATTTTATATAATTATACATCAAAAAATCCCAAAAGTCAGGAGTGTGTGTTCACCATTTCAAGATGATTTAGAAGGAAAAGGTAAAATAAAATAAATGTTCTTATAATTTACTTAGTCAGTGGCGCACCCAGCCATTTACTTTTGGGGGGAGGCATTCAATCAAGACTGTAGCAAGAATGACATTTTGATGGAGAGAGCGGGTTTGGGGTTGCACAGCCTCCTAAGCTCTGAAGGCCGAGAATATTTGTGAATATTAAATGCCTTTATAAATAATTTTGAGTAGTTTTTTAGTAATTAAGTAATTTAACTAATACAACTGCTATCGAAGCTATTATTTATATGTTTTTTTCAATTGTTAATTTTCTGTGTAACGGTAAACATTTTGAATATTAGGCTTAAGTCTGAAGCCTGCTCTTAAAATGTGGCATACACATTCGATACATTTTCAATGTTAGTTATACTCAATATTTTTAAAATTTCTATTAACAATATTTGTGGTGTTGGAGAAAGAGGGGGAAGGGGGTCCAATACCTTGTTTGCCCCTCTCCCCCTTGGGTGCACCACTGCCTACAGCAAAAGATATGTGTAAATATCTTAGCAATAAATCAATGACGTAGTGATAGTGTATGAATAGTCCGAGATAATCTCCCCTATGTTAGTCAGAGTTTACGCATCTGAATAGCTTCTGGAGCATACATTCTCAAGTTGGGAGACTCGTTTGTTTCCAAGCAGCATTGTGTGAGATAAGTTAGGCTTTGTAAAATAGTTTTAATTGTCAACGTGAGTTGGGCAATCCACCTGATTCCCTCTCACCAAGATCTGATGGACGCTTGATCCATGTATCACTTCATTTTACTCTTATTATGATTGTTTGCTTTGAGTATTGCTAATTGTGTGCTTTTAATTACACTAGGCTAATTGAATAGGATCTGTCTCTCTTATGCATTCAGAAATGTGCCCATACCACTCTTAGCCCCGACATTAATATTTACTTAAATTTCTAACCATGCAGATATCATTACAATTTGAGGGCCGCCTGTGTGGTCTAATGGTCATAGGTTCTGGCTACGTAGGGTTTGATTCCCGGTGCGTCCAGATTATATGGGAAGTAGTGGGTCTGTAACGGGTTAGATTCACGCTAGGGTGGATAAATAAGGAGCTACTCGAATAAAGTAGTAGTGGCTCCGGTATAGAAAGCCGAGCTTAATGGCTGGAGTCATCGTTGTGCTGACCACATGACAACCTCTATCCGCAAGGGTGGATAAATAAGGAGCTACTCGAATAAAGTAGTAGTGGCTCCGGTATAGAAAGCCGAGCTTAATGGCTGGAGTCATCGTTGTGCTGACCACATGACAACCTCTATCCGCAAGGGTGGATAAATAAGGAGCTACTCGAATAAAGTAGTAGTGGCTCCGGTATAGAAAGCCGAGCTTAATGGCTGGAGTCATCGTTGTGCTGACCACATGACAACCTCTATCCGCAAGGGTGGATAAATAAGGAGCTACTCGAATAAAGTAGTAGTGGCTCCGGTATAGAAAGCCGAGCTTAATGGCTGGAGTCATCGTTGTGCTGACCACATGACAACCTCTATCCGCAAGAGTTGGCACTAATTTGCCAAACAGTTTGGTAGCCACTCGGTAGGTATAGCCTGAATGCGGGCTGACACCATGGAGTTACTTTTATTACATTTTGAGGGGATGGTAATCATCGTTATGGATAAATAAAAGAAGAGAGAATATGGGAAGATAGCATATAGTTAAAGGGAAATGATAAATGTTCGAGAACCACTGTTCTATATGAACACATATTCAAATATATCCCTTGAAATAATCCCTTGACGTTCTTGGACAACGGTGGTTGAGGGTCCTCGGCCCCCAAATCTCCGTTGCGACTTTTAGAGTACAGCATACCTATTAATTTTTCTCAGAATACGCCACTGGTACTGACCGAACTAAGGTGTTGGGCGACAAGTAGTTAAATTTGTGTATTTACCTTGGAATTTATAAACTGCTATTATACAAGCACATGACTTACAAGCTAATCTAACCATCATGTTAACAGGAAAGAGGTAAGCTCGGTATTGGAAGAAACCATACCCACGTGAACATAGGGAAAGAGGTGTTGCGAGTGACAATACCTGCGTGCCTCCCCCTCCCCCCATGTAGCCGGTGTTAAAAAACCACTCTCTCAATAAACAAATACATAATAATTTGAGACCGTCTGGTTAGCATCATGGGAACATGACATTCAAAACTTCCAGGCACCTTGAGATGCCCTCTACTGGATTAACTGACCGGTCTTCGTAAAGTCACCATCAAAACCTGATCAGTTGCCAAGGGGGTTTGGAAACACTTGGCTAGCTCAATAGATATACTACAGTCCATTCAGCGTAGGAGTGGTGGTAACTGACAGCTAGGAAAAGTTACCAGATCTCTAGCATGTATTCATTCGCCAAACCGTATGATCCGTAAGACCATTTGTTGAACTGTGGTTTCTTCCGGCAATCAAAACTTTATAGCAACAAAACAATTTGTTTTAAATTATTTTTCTTTTGAGCATTTTTTATATAATTGAAATACGACCTTGAAAATAACCGTTTGGATGGGTTTGTGTGTGTAAAACCGGTGTTTGTGGTTCACGTAAAAATGCTTTACAAACGAGTGTGTCTAAAAGGCTGCCTTCTCTCCATATGTACAGTAGCTCCATGGCTTCTTTGGTGCTGACTGACAGCTCACAGTTGACGACTTTAAAAAGTTATCAGACCAAATTATGTATCCCTATGCAGAACCATATGATCTGCAAAAACATGTGTTTAGCAGCTGTCACTTCTGACAGTCAAAATTTAGATATATACCTAAATGTTGACTGTCAGAAGTCAGCTGTGAGCTGTCAGTCAGCACCAAAGAAGCCATGGGACTACTGTATAAAGATGGCAAACAGAAACAAATGACCGTGGTTAATGACGCCATATGAACCGTATTCCGTTGTGTTCATATGCATTTGCTTACAAAATTAAAAAAATAAGTATTTTTTAACTAGAATTTTGTATGGTTTTTTCTTTAAATCCTAAAAAAATTATTTTATAATATATGGTGGCCAGTTATAAAAATATATTATTATTAGCACCGCGTCTTACTACCCGTTCGGGTTATACGCACTTACACTAATGTGTAATCGTAGGGTGGTTGTTAGATGAAATGGAGGACATACAGTTTAACGTGGAATCCGAACCACGCTGGAGGCCTGGCATTCCCCACATTCACAAGATGTCTTGTCAGAGGTGAAGGAAGGGTTTGGTAATCAGATAAATCTATGCCGGGACCGAGGATTGAACCCCGGCCGCCAGCACAGAAGTTTGACACCTTACCCCTAGACCGCCAGGTCACC
>CABEEJ010003472.1:0-15882 GCA_901482245.1 Timema douglasi | reverse complement strand
CCCCCCCAATATTATGACAACCTGGGTTTCCAGTTTTAAAATATTGGGGCTTCCTATTAAAATCAAACTGTACAGTTCAATTTCACTGTGAAGGGACTTGTCGCTGGGAACATTATTGCTATAAATGTTGAATGTTTAATGTTAGTTTCTCTACCAGAGGTTAAGCTCGTTTCTAAGTCCAGAGCTGTCACACACAAAAAAAACAACCCAATGTAGCCTAACTTATCTTAACCTATAAGATCATGCCTAGAATCCCGGATGAACTGTAATCGTGGATACGTGGATAAAGGCGTCGGTTTTGATATCTCTATTTTTTTTATCGATGACACAAGAATTCGGTGTTAGTATCCCAAACTGGGTGATCTGAGGGATTTTCTTTAAGTGATTTCTCACTTTCTCTCGACACGCACATGCAGGTATATATCTGGTCAAATGTTACCTTTTTTTCACCTCTACACCATCAGTGTAAATAAATAGCTTAATATGGATAGTTCAAAAAANNNAGGGGGGGGGGGGGAAACTCCTGATAGGTGTACTGAAAGTGAGTTTTTTTTGTTTACCGCTATATAATTTGAAAAGAATGCTAGTGCATTTCTTCTTAAGAACAAGCCTCATCCTTAGAATAAATGTATTAATACCCCTTATCACCCCATAGTTTGCGCCTAACTTAGGTAGGATATAAATATCGAAAATAACTTCGCATCTTTATGGGTTTTATGTATCCTAATTTAGAAAAAACAGTGGAATTGAAACCAGTAAAACCGTTTTATTACATTTATAAAATAAATGGTTACGGTGAACTGCAACGGCTTCTCGTTCTCTTATTATAAAAAAGGAGATTTTTACTTAAAAAAAATTCGTAAGATATTATGTGAAAAGAAATAATATACAATGTTGCAGAAACATAATGAAAATAGAGCATAACAATCTACTTTTCCATATCACAGACCTCCATTAAAAACAATATATTTGTTTATGGGGTTGGGACGAGGTAGGAAGCAATTAATATGTAATCTACCATCATTTGCGTGGAAGGAGAGTGGGAAACAATTTAGAAAAAACACCTTCAGTAGACTCAACCGGGATTTGAACCCTGATCTCCCCGTCATTAGCAAGCCAGTATAACACGAGAGATACAACTTAAGACTATTCGGCCACTGAAGCGGATCCCGGCTAGTTGGCCGTGAAATGAGCCCATAAAAACACTTTTTTTTAATGTATAAACAACTTTAAATTCATGAAAACCTTCTAAACTCTAGTGAATAATAATAATAATAATAATAATAGTTGAGTTAGCTAGTTTGACTGAAACACGGTGTCCCAGACAAACTTTAAATCAATGATTACATATTTTATGATCTCCATACAAAGCTAATCATTATTAATCACCGAAAGCTAAGTTTACATAACCAACTTTCACCATTCCACGTCCAATAATAATAAAATATTCGACCCGCCAATAGATTCGACTGGTTGCGCTAATCTTTGACCCGGGAGGTCGAATTCAATGCTTTTTTTTTAGTACACCTTAGGTTTGTCACTGTGAATTTACCGCTATCTCTTTCTCTCTCTCTCTCTCTCTCTCTCTCTCTCCACGCTAATGCCATTTCACTTATTCTAAGCCACCTTACTCGTCCCTACCCTCTATACCAACTTTATGAATGGCGTACCACCCCAACCATTTCCGTAATTTGGAGTGCCAACGAGATAATGCTGAATATTTAGACCTACTATTTAGATATTTTTTTGTTGGTATAATAACACAGACTGCTCAATTGTCTGAGCTTGAATAAATGTCTCCATCCCTCCAACCACTGTTTATATCTGTTTTAATTCTGGCTATGCTTGGTTCAAATATATTTATAAGATTTAATCAGGCCATATCTTTTTAAGACTTAAATTTGCTTTTTTTTGCTTCTCAAGGTGTACCACCGCGGATAAATGTACGTACCACACCGGTGACCTGGCGGTCTAGGGGTAAGGTGTCAGACTTCTGTGCTGGGGGTCCGGGGTTCAATCCTCGGTCCCGGCACAGATTTATCTGATTACCAAACCCTTCCTTCACCTCTGATAAGACGTGTATTAATTACAACTTGTGAATGTGGGAAATGTCAGGCCTCCACCGTGGTTCGGATTCCACGTTAAACTGTTGGTCCTTCATTTCATCTCATCAATCACCCTACCACTACACATTAGCGTAAGTGCGTATAACCCGAACGGGTAGTAAGACGCGGTGCTAATAATAATAATAATTTAGACCAACGTCTTTCAACCAGTATGCCACAGCACATTGGTAAGAACAAATTTTAAGGAATACAAATAAATCTTTTTAAATTCACGATCAATATTTTTCACCCCCTTCCCTCACAGTAAGTAGATTAGACCGCCGATGACGGGGAGATTGAGGTTCCAAATCTCGGTCGGGTGAACTAAGTGTTTTTTTTACAAAATCGTTGTACACTCCCCCATTACGCAAATGTGGATACACTTCCTATAAATATAACCTCCCTAATCTCTAAAGCCATTAGCGTAATTAATACATAAGCATATAAACCAAATGGGTAGTAAGACGCGGTGATAAATAAATAATAATACGTTTATTGTTGCAATACTAATCGACTTTCATATCAATTTGCATATATTTTGGCGGCATATTTATAGGGACTATCATTGTGCACCTTTTGAGAACCACTGTTCGAAATGAAAGCGAAACTAAGTAAATAAAAAAAAAAAACCAAACTTTCCGTTCATCGGAAACGAGAATGAGTTCGACGGTTGACGATTTCTCCCTGCAACTGTGGACCATATGTTTGAAGCCACGGCACCCTAAATGAGCCTTCAAACAGCTCGGGGGCACTATTTGTAACCTCGACAGTTACAAATGTAACTGCGCAATACCGGCTCCTGAAAGCCTTGAGCTCGATTCCTACCGCTTCCAACGATACTTAGAATCGTCTGATCTTGGCTAACTTTCTCAACGTCTTCCGTGAACACACAGGTTAAGATAGGAAAGGTGTGGAAGGAAAACCACTTAAGTCACAAATATGTATTCTAAACTAGTTTAAAACCTCAAGAGTGAAAGTCTTCTTTTTGCGCAGATTAAAATAGCAGAGTTTAGTTTAATTATTAGAAGTGTTTTTAAATTATTTGATTTTGTTTAGTGATCTATGTTTGTGACATGAATTACTGATCAAAATCGTATCAGAATAAAGGATTCAAATCAAGTATTTTTGACTTCACACGACTGTTATTGTTGGACCATTCCTTTGCCCAATATTAGATCTCTTTTATTTTCACAGATATTTAAATTATTTTTTTCAAACACTGCCACGAAGTTCATGGATGAAAGAACGTTTTCGTTTATGCTTCAAAAACTCTGCAAATGGTAACAACAAAATTTCTACCACGCGATATTTCGGACCACCCGTGGCTATCTGAGAAGGGTCTACTAATGAATAAAATATTTATGATGCGAAAAATGGTACCCTTTAATGGGAAGGTGTACCAGGTTTCAGTTTTACATTCATTCAGGTGAATTTAATTTAATTAGTGTGTAAGCTGCCTATGGTATGCAAGGCCACGTCGTAAAGGAGAATGGTAATGGTAGTGTAGCATTTCATGTATTTGAAATCTCAGGTAAATTAACCTAACCTAACCTGACCTAACCTAACCTCACTTAACCTTATCTAACCTAACTGACTATTTAACTTACACTAACAGAAATGTTTACGTTCTCACAGTTATCTTCTATCCAGTAATGAACCTTGCTTGCACATATCAGCTCGTTTTTATTAAGGCTAAATATATAGAGGTGGTACCATTTGTCGTATCGCAAATATTTTGACGCCATTAATAAACCCTTTTCAGGTATGGCGGTTCAAAATGTTGTGCAAAATAGAATGGTACAAAATGTCTCTGGTACCATTTGTCGGCACACCAATTTTAGAAGGCCTCTTTTGCAAGAGTTCGTTTGGCTTAACTAATAGGCTACATGTGCGCATGCGTAGCAGCAGTACTTTCAAAATACTATCTAACAGCAGAATTGTTCACCAGGTTAGAGATCTGACAACTACATTGTTAAACTTGACCTAAATATTGTATTCCTCCGTGCGCTTTCAGTAACGTCAGTCTCAACCATTGACGACGAAAGCTTTGCGGTATTATTCGCTTCAAGCGTTGATTTAATAACCTTTGAATAACGGCTTCAAAACCTGGTTGGATCAAAATTTAATATTTACAAGGCGCGAAGGTGCACAAGACTAACGGATAATTTTTTTTAGAGTTTACTAAAAGTGTGATTTTCAAGCGTTAAGCGCTAGTAAAACTTTAAGAACAACATGTTTACAATTTCTCCAGGTAGAATTTATTTTAAAGAAGAAGAGTTGTGTTGAAGGGAGCTACCATGGAGAGTACTTTGTTAACAGTTTCTTGAGGACATTGGTAGACGGAAATGTAGGACGATAAAATAATAGTTCTTTTATTTCGAGCACAAAATAAAAAAAATAAAATTTTCACGATTAGGATCAAAATTGTCTAGGAATCGGGGGAGGTTTTAAAATAACAGTTTTACCAATACCATTAAAGGGAGCTATATAGTTGGATGGCTCTATTTGGTGTGAAAAATAAAACCATTTTCTTTAACTGTCGTATTTTCATACCAACTTTCTCTTTATAAAAACAGCGAGAAATACATGGAAACGTTAGCCCATAAAATGTATTCTCTTTTATCTTTTTATCGTTTTAGGAGTATTTAGCATGGTACTTTCTAAACATACCGATTATATCAGCAGAGGAATTACAAACTAACATAATGAACTATTTAGGTGTATATAACGTGTACTTTCTAAACATCTTGAATATATCTGCAGACGACTTACAAACTAGCTTAGTGTCTTCTTTTAGGTACATTTATCTTGCACTTCCCAAACACTTTGATTATATCAGTAGATGAAGTACAAACTGACTTTATGTATTCTTTAGGGGTATTTAGCATGCACTTTATAAACATATTATATTAGGAGACAAATTACAAACTAACTTAGATTCTTGTATTTAACGTGCACTTTCTAAACATTGTGATTAAATCAGTATACGAATTTCAAAACAACTTATTTCTTGAACATACACAACACCTTGTCCCCAGGCCGCCAAAACATCACCACGGAAAAGGTTAAAAACAACAACCAAAGCACCACCATCAATAAGAGTTCATAATTGAACCCGAGCCCCATATTGGCCTGTTTTGCTTACCCGTGGTTATCGTTACTGCAAGAAGGACCCAAGTCCACATGGGTGTCCCCATGTCACGCGCGCTTGACAACAACAATGCCCGCTAGTCCACTGTACCAGACCTACAAGCACAACAATGTTCGCTAGTCCACTGTACCAGACCTACAAGACTGAACTGGAGAAATCTCTTTGCCTGCCTGGTTCACCGACAAACAGTAGTGGAGGGCCGTGTCCGAAACTGTCGGAGGAGTGAAAGTGACTGGCACGTGACGTCACGGCCAATGAGAGACGGTCACGTGACCCAAAGACGTCTTTCGGTGTGCCGTATCCGCAGCGACAATCATTATTTAAGGATGGGCGTTTTCAATGCAATAATCGATTCCTTTGAATCTTATCTTTTAAAGAAATTGCGAATCGATTAATTTTTTTTCAACTTGGGAATGTGGGGAATTCCAGGTCTCCACCGTGGTTCGGATTCCATGTTAAACTGTAGGTCCTCCATTTCATCTCTCAATCACCCTGCTATTACACATTAGCGTAAGTGCGTATAACCCGAACAGGTAGTAAGACACGGTGCTAATAATAATAATAATTTTTTGTCATCGCGTCTTACAGCTTGTTAAGGTTATACGCTTTATTATTATTACTATTAATAGTATTAATTTTTTTATTAGTATTACTTTTTTTTTGCCCCGCATCATACTACCCGTTCGGACTATAAGCTAATATACTAATTTCAATAATCGATTAGGAATTGGGAAGGTTTAATTGAGAGGAAGTGAACCCGCATTTATGGGAGGAGAGTGGAAAACCATTTAGGAAATACCACCCTAAGTGCACCCGACCGGGATCGAACCCCGATATCCCCGTATTCAGCAGTTTAGTCCAACCCGATAGTAGCGCGTTAGACCACGCAGCCACCGAAGCGGGTATTATTATGTGTTCTGTCTTACGACAGGTCCATTCCTTTTGTCAATGAGCCTAGACCGCCAATGAGTCCTGTTCTCTGCCTCCTTTAACTCGCAGAATTTTCTTCTTTCCTTCAAGTCATCGAATATTTGAATCCTCCTTCCTAAGCTCCTACGCGTGTTTATTATAATTACTCTAATGAGGTAGGGACGGGGAAGGTAACATCTTAGAGATACTTTACCAGCATTTGCGTGAAAGGAAGGTGGGAAACCAACTATGAAAATACACCCACAGTAGACCCGACCCGGGATTCGAACTCTGATCTCAATGCAGGCCTGTATGACATAAGATTGACGTCTTGAACCATTTGGCCAATGAAGAGAGTTAAAAATAGAAATAATAAAAAAAAGGAACCGAAAGGTGTCTAAATACAGAACAACTTCTGAATAACATTTGAACTGTCAGAAAATGCCAAATTTAGGGTGAACCATGTTGTATAGCAGGATTGGAACCAGAATTAACTAATCAAACAAATATTGAGCTAAGGAGACCGCCTACTCGAACCCCGAGACTCACTGTAGACTTTCAGAAATCCCTTGTTATTCAAGACGAGGTTTGCTAGTTAAAAAATATGGTCCGTGCTGGAAGGTATGAACTTGATCTTACATTACCCTTTTGAATTTTATAACGAAAAAATTATAGCAGTTTGCCCGGAAAGGGAAGCGAAAACGAGATATTTACAAAATTACATTTTGAGTTGGTTTTTCAATCCCCTATCACTTCCCGAAATTTGCCAGTTTAATCCAAGATCACTCTGTATATGAAAAGTGTAAATTATCGAATTAGCACCTGCTTCAGTGACTGCATGCTTTAAGGCGTTTCTCTCTCTCGTGTGAAACTAGACTGCCAGTGCCGGGAGATCAAGGTTCGAATCCTGGTCGCGTGTACTGAGGGTGGTTTTTATAGAACGCTTTTCCACTCTTCCCCCACACAAATGTTGGTAGACTTAATATAAACCCAACCTTACTCTTATCTAGCATATTGGCATAATTATATGCGTACAGCCCAAACAGGTAGTAAGACGCGGTAGTACAAAAAAAAGAGCTAGATTTCAACGACGTGTCACACGAAATGTCGAAGTTCTTGGATTAAAGTAGATAGCTACAGTAGTCCCCGTGGCTTCTTTGGTGCTGACTGACAGCTCACAGCTGACTTCTGACAGTCAACATTTAGGTATATACCTACATTTTGACCGTCGGAAGTGACAGCTGCTTAACACATGTTTTTGCATATCATATGGTTCGGCGTAGGGATACATAATTTGGTCTGGTAACTTTTCAAAGCTGTCGGTCAACACCAAAGAAGCCATGGAGCTACTGTAGAAACATCACTATAGCCTTACTCAAATAAATTTCATTTTTATTCAAGAGGAACACAACATTAAACGTTAAGAAAATTGAGAACCGTTTTAGTGTTTTTGAAGTTTTAGATCTGTCATCCTCCTAAGAAATACCACGGCGTGAATATTTTTCCTTTCAAGCCCACGGTGCCCCTTAAAAACGTGCTCACTTTGAACTAAATAACTGTTAAACAATGAAAGAGGCCGACATAAGACGAATCTCAAGAGTTTTTTTAAAAAAACAAGGCACTTTCTGTATGGAATGGAAAGCGAATACTTTGAGACACGACCTACAGTGTCTGCCTCACACAACTCGTTCTTTAATAACTAAAAAAGGGAGTGGGTGGAGAAGGGGGATATGTGGGAGGAGGGGAAGTACCGTCGTGATTTAAGAGCGTAAATTGTCACCTTAATTATGAACGAAGCCCGGACATCCGGATGGAAATTAATATATCGGGATATCAAAGACTTCTGAGATTATTTTTTTCAAAGACAATTAGAAAATTATTATTGCTAGGCCTATTTCTTTAAATAAAAACACTTTTGGTGGTTAGTAAATAAAATATGAATGATGGATTTAAGAACTAAGTGTAACAAAATAAGGTTAAGATAATTTCACGCTGAAAGATCAACATACATTTCCATTAACGTTTATTTTTAAAAAATTAAGAAAATAGCTCGTTAAAGTTTGTACCTACATTATTTTTGACAACACATCTTACAACCCGTTTGGGCTTAGCACATTTAGGTGTGGTTGAAGGAGAACTGAGGAAAAGTCAGTATTTTTTACAGTTTTCATAACTTTTTTTTTGCCAAAAGAAATAAAATATTTCTCTATATATATAAACATAAAATTTAATTTTCTTCACTTGGTGATATAACAGTTGTTGAATAGCTGTCATGAGCATAGCGGTATTTGATGAGAAACTTTTTAAACGAAGAGGAAAAGTTATTATCAAATTCTAAGCCACCTTTGACAAATATTCAAAAACTGTTGAGATTACTATTTGAAAAAAACAAACCAAAAACCTCTATGTCTCTACTGGGGAAATACTTAATTTATTTTGCTGAAAAAAAAATTGCTATGAAAACTCCAAAAATATCGCTTCTAACTAGCAAGACCTACCATCTTACCTTAAAGATGAAGGTGGAATTTTAATTAAACGTACCCTCAATTGCGTGGAAAGAGAGTGGAGAACAATTAAAGATAAACCACGTTTGGCTGGTATTCGTACCCTAACCTCCACGTCACCAGAAACTATATTAAACGTGCGTGACGTTTAATCCGCGTTCCCCACCTATGCATAATTTCACGTAAAAAAAAAAATCTTTTTCCCTTTCCAAGGGAACAGGTTTATGCATTAGGTAGTTCCTTGTGTTTTATTCTCTTCCCTTCATACCCATATGTTTTTAAACTAACAGTCCGACACCTTAGCTCAATCAGTAGCTTGTCTCTCTTCTGAGCTCTGGGTCCCGCGTTCGATTACTGGCACGGCAGAAAAATGTATCATTGGTGAAATGAGGGGTTTCCCCCTTCACAGTGATGAATTAGCGGCGGGGGACTGGGTGTTGTGTCTGTTCTAAATTTAAATTAGTTTATAAGTCGTGTGGGTGACATGATCACTCGGGTCAGAAAATGCACTTTAAATACCTCGAATAAAGCTAACAGACACCTGTGGGGTTCGCTTGGCGCCAGCGAGCTTGACTGGCTTTCCCTTATTCTCTTAGCTAGTCCCTTTCCTTAAAATTCACCCTCGTAATCCTGTGTTTTTCGATTAATTACATTTTCCTGGACATCCAATAAGACGCGTAATCCTAATACAGACTATTCGATTGGTTTTAATCGAGACACCCAGACCTCATTAGTAAATGTTTGGCTTATATATTTCATATAATTCAATCCATGCCCTGATGTTTGATCCTAATTAAAAGGACTTTTTTTTTATATTTTTAACCAAAACAAAAAATATATTACAATGTTTGATACAAATTATAATAAATTGTTTTTAGAATATTTTCAAAAATTCTGAAGAGTAATAATACTAAATCTAACCATCTTTATATATATATATATATATATAAGTTAATTGACCAAATAAAAGTTAATGTTTATATAAAAATACATTTAGTACATTCTTTCTGGACAAAATAATTATCTGATACGATTTTAAGTGGAGGCTAATCGAAATTATACGGGTTGATTGACCAAATATTAACATAATATTTCGCAAACATTTCACTCAAAAAAAGAATAATATTTTGATAAATAGAAACATGAACTCTCATAGCTGGGGGGTAAACACATATAAACTATAATATAAATATTCCCGACCTTTAGGCGTGATAAATCTACAAATAAAAACACCCCTACTGCTATAAAGAATTTTAATTGGCACAATAAGTTTCATACAAGAATGTATTCACACAGAATGTATCACTTTTTTTTTTAGTTTAATAAGCTTAGTTTTTCATAATCGAGTTCGCAGTAATACTTTGTGTTTTCATATCATCATCATCATCATCATCGAAATCTTTGGCAAAATTTGACCTCATCACATCGTTACAATAAATTGTTTTTGTAATATTTTTTTAAATTTAAATATTAACTTGAGCGCCATCTTCTAGTCACTGCGTATGTATCTTCTTTCATGTGTGATGTGTGGAGTGCTTGCCAGGGACAGGAATATGCTGGTAGGCAATTTGCAGTAAGAACACGGTTGGAAGGAAATTAAAAAATATATATTAATTTGCTGACAACATTAATAACATTTTAATAAAATAAAAAGGTATTATTGTATCGGTACTTTTAATATCTATCAAAAGTAACTGTTGCAGATCACATGACTTTACGTATGAATATATGAAAGTATTATTATTTATCCTCGCGTCTTACTACCTTTTAAGGTTATACGCGTATTTGATAGGCCACTGCTATAATGGGGGCAGGGGAGAGGAAGGAAGCATTTCAAAGAAAATATCCCCGCATTTGAATGTAAGGAGAGTGGGAAAGTATATTCCATTCACCGTAGGAATTGACTTCTGAAAGGCCCTTTTCCCTACCATAAATCTACTATATAGTAGGATATTGGTAGGAAAAAAGATCTTTCAGAGAGTAATTCCTACTGTGAATGGATTATATATTTAGTAACTTTTCTAAATGTTAGATACCATCCTTCTTACCGTATTCCTACTATAGCTACTGCAACTTGGGTTAGTTTGTATTTTTCATGTCATAAAGTCCATACACAAACACTTTTTTTTTAAAAGATTGCCCATTGTTTTTCAAACACATTACCATCTTAAATCTAAGTATTAAATTAACACATTAAAATAATGATACAGCAACAGTAAAACTTAATATTTGTTGTGGGTTTTCATACAAAGCTAAATTAATCTTAAATGTGGGCCATGCTATGCAATTTAAAAAAACACATTATTAACCAAGTAATTTTGGTTTAGGTATAATTTTTTTATATTATTATTGTAACATTATACCTCAAAGCCTATCTCTTTCGGTTGGAATCTTATAAGTTTAAAAAGGTGTTTCGACGTATTCTAACTCACTCTAGCACTATTATATAGACTCAAAACGAGTGTCCAATTGGAATCTGACAAGTGCTCTTTGATTGGTTAGTTGCGTGTTTGAACAACATATTGTCGACTAGACCCCAACACTTTGTAGGCCTACAACTTTATGAAACGATTGTTTTTAATTCGAAAACCCTCGTTTACTTTTAATTAATCTTATTCGTTGACAATATTTGTTTGTAAATAATTACTAAAAAGCAAAGGTAAACTTTTGAGCAAATTATAATACGCAGTGAGTGACGTGTCGTGGGCATTGCCAGGGTAAGTAGAGTTTGTTTAAACTGTACCAGTGATAAATTCTCATTAATCAATATAACGCTAATTTGCCAGGTACAAGCGGAAATACGTGCCCATGTGAGGTATGTAGATTTAGTCAAATGGGGAAAGAATAGGTGAGAACATATCACAGGTACAAAAGCTCTACTTCCCCTGGATACATTTCACGCAATGCTACACCACTGGTAATTTACAAATTAATTAAATGTTAATTAATTCAATTTGTTTGAAGAGAAATTCTTGAATTTATATATTTTTCTCAAAGATATTACTTTATAAACATATTTATTTCTTGTAGTTAATTAATTTTTCATTAAATTTCAAGTTATAATAAATAATATAGAGATGTTATGGATGTACAGTAATTATTATAACATTTATTTTTGACATTAAAATTATATTATCCTGTAAATAATATATTTTTTAGTAAAATATTAGCTCAAAAATCTCCAAAGTTATGTAACTATCCCATTTTAAAATGTATATTTACTTTGCTTCAAACAAGGGAAAACTTGAGCTATGCTAGTCAGTCACATACAAAAAATTCATGAAAGTATTTAAATAAAAATTATAAAATGTTTTAAAATTCGAATGAAATTTCATTGTCTCAAAGTTATCGCACAGTCCAAGTTTCATAGGAATCCTCATTTAGAAAATACATACATCTTTTGTTGTTGCCAAAATTGATGCCATTTCACTATTTTATTAGTGTTTTTTTTATAGGTATTGATAAAATATCTACCAAAAGTGACAGATGCAAATAACATGACTTGAAGTATGAATATACGTGAAGGTAGATCTAGTAACTTATTTTATCTGTCATATAAAGTTCTTCATATGAAAGTTGAACTGTATATTATTATGGGATAAATATTTGAATTTTTGCAAACTACTTTTTGTTTGGGAAATTAAATGTTGTAAAAAACGTCACTTGCGATCGAAAAATTAAAACAACACTAAAATAAAAATACTCTCACGACCGAACGAAACAACAACAACCACAACGTTGATGACGACTAGTTTAAGATGTTGAGTTACATCATCTTCAGATTTCAATTCCATTTTTTAATAATACAATTTATTAACAGCTCTTCTCACTAAAATTTTAATTATTTTTTTTTAAAACGTCCTCTTCCACAATTTACCTGAGCCTCCTCTTTAACCCACCCCGCTCTACACACGTCACACAATAATTACGTCACATTTAAAAGAGATTCGTTTATTTCCCCTTCGCGGAGGTCCGGAAGTATCAATCGTCATCATCATCATCGTCGTCTTCGTCAGTCTTTGAACGTGAACTCTGGCCGCGCGTTCAGTCGCGTCATCTCGCGCCGCGCACCGCCGTCTCGGAACCGAGGTGCGTCGCGGAGAGGATCAGGACTATCAGCGACGTCAGTGAAAGGGGTGTCGCTGACGTACCTCCGCCGTCGGCCGCGTTGTTGGCGACGTTCCTGGTGCTCTCCCCTCTCGCTGCTTCGGCCAGACCTGCACACAACAGACTCCTCGTCACAGTCGGACATTATGTTTAGTGAACGTTGTGTCACAGGGTTTTAAACTTTTATTTTTAGGACAACATAATTAGCGACCCCAGGCAGACGTGGCAAAGTCAAGTTGAGTCTTTTATACTTCAAGTCCGACACCTTAACTCTTTCGGTAGCGTGTCTATCTACTGAGCTGAAGGTTCCGGATTAAATTCCTGGCATGGCCGAACAATTTATCATTTGGAAAATGTGGGTTTCACAGTGTGATGAATTAACGGCTGAGGGCTGGATGTTGTGTCCTAGATTTAAGTTAATCTATAAATCGTGTGCAGATATAATCAGTTGGTTTAGAAACTGCACGTTAAAACCCTCAAATAAGTTAAAATATGTATGTACATATATATTCTAGTGACAATTATTAAGGTGGGTGTTTTTGAAATTTTATAGCATATTTTTGTCAGAATAAATAAAATATTGCTTCAGTATAAACATAAGAGTTTAATTTTCTTTATATGGTGATATAAACATTTCTTGAATATGTATCACGAACCTAACGGTATTAGATGACAAACTTTTTAAATTAAGAGAAAAAGTTGTCATTAAATTCAAGGACACCTTTTACAGATATTAAAGAACTGTTGAGGTCACTGATCTAGGGGTAAGGTGTCGGACTTCTGTCCTGGGGTTCGGGGTTCAATCCTCGCTCCCGGAATAGATTTATCTGATTTCCAAACCCTTCCTTCACCTCTGACAAGACGTGTATTAATCACAACTTGTAAATGTGTGGAATACCAGGCCTCCACCGTGGTTCGGATCCCACGTTAAACTGTAGGTCCTCCATTTCATCTCACAATCACCCTACCATTACACATTAGCGTAAGTGCGTATAGCCCGAACGGGTAGTAAGACGAGGTGCTAATAATAATAATAATAATAATAATAATAATAATAATAATAATAATAATAATAATACTGTTGAGGTCACCATGGAAAGAAAATTTAACTATGTTTGTGCTGGAGAACTATTTGATTTCATTTGCCTCAAAAAATGTTTGTATATAAAAACTCTATGAATTCTGTCCTTATTTGTTAAAACGATATCTGAGATATGTTATCAGCAACTCGGTCCACATTTGACCTACCATACATAGGGCCTGCTTTACATGCTTCACGTGGGAAATGTGTTTTTGTTGATATCTGACCAATATGTGTTCTACTGAGTGATTAGAACATATCGTGAGTACAGTCTACTTATCCTGGAAGCACTTCATGCAATGTCACACTACCAGAAGTATTCTAGCAACCTCAAATTGAATGTCAGTCATTTGCCTAAACAGTATTGTAAACTGTAGTCTAGTAAAAAACTTAATTTAATCTAACTATAGAATAATTTATTTGATGTAGCTCAGATAAAGAACACAAACTGGTTTACGATAGTTCTGTCTTGTTAGACATAGTATTCAGTGGTGTGGCGTGGAATGTTGCAAGGGTAAGCAGAGTAAGTTTTAACTGTACCTATAGCATGTTATAATCACTCAGAAACACACTCATTGGTCAGATACCAACAGAAACAAAATTTCCATGTGAGGTATACAGAGCAAAGATTGGTCAAAAGGGAGTGAAGCGGTAGGAACATATCACAAGTACAGATCTATAAAGCTCTGCTGACCCTGGAAACAATCCAAGACACACCACTTACATAAATAAATAAAGTGAGAATATGATAATTGAAACTTTATAGAATATTCACAAGTAATATTATGCGTTCAGTTTTTTTTAAGTAGCTTGAATGACAGCCTAATTTAGGTCTGCAATTTGATCTCAGAAGTCTGCGAACCAATGGAAGGGGGAGGAAATGATGCTAGAAAATATCTGTGAGCTAGATGGGGGGAGGGGGGCAGTTGGGAAACTAACTATCGTCAGAAGTGCCACACAGGTATAATTCGAGAGAAGAAAACATTTGGAGCCTTAGGGTGGTGTATAAGGGCAGGGGAAATACTTTATGTGTTTCTGTAGTTTTTTTTAATATCAAATAACTTTTTTGACCCAAATAAATAACATTTTTCTCCAATGGATACTGCAAGTTCCTTCAAAATAAATTCAACTCACCTCCAACAATCGCCACTCGATTGTCTGCGGGTCCGTGATTGATTCCAGTGTAAATTTTAATTTCTGCAAAGTAAAAAACAAAAATAAAAGATAAAAACCAGTGTCACGTGTTTTGGCAACAGAGAAGTAAGTATTTTGTGTGGTGAGGAAATAAAACTAAGTCATAAAAAAATAAGTTAAAAATAATAAAAGCCAAAATAATTAAAATTGAAACTGTCTGATGTTAGTGTTTGACTTGCTTGTAAATAAAAAAAAAGCTCTTTAAAAAATATCGTTTAAATTTGAGATTAGTATTTCGTAATTATTTGACTAGTTTGGTTTCTTTTCCCATTTTTCTCAATACTCGTTCCCTCTACATGTACAAACATAAATACTACTTGTGTGTACCAATTAAAGATTAGTTTTATTACTGTCTAGTACCTACGATTTAATATGACAATGACTTTTGATCCTCCTTCCATTCATGTATTCAATTTGTTGACCATTAAAGGCAATGTCTTTTAAATTGCTATGATTAAAAATACAACCAATAAAACTCACCGTAAAGCCTGAGTGTTCCTTCTGCCCTACCCAAACTGTTTGTAGACACGCAGTTGTATGTGCCGATGTCTTCCTTCTTGAACGCCCGGATCAGCAGCCACATGAACATCTTGTAGGTGGATCTGTTTTCCCGTATCGAATATTTGGGTCTGTTTGGAGCATACACATGCAGACAGTTACGGAACACCATTCTAAGTTATTATTATTATTAGCACCGCGTCTTACTACCCGTTCGGGTTGTACGCACTTACGCTATGTGTAACGTTAGGGTGATTGTGAGATGAAATGGAGGACCTACAATTTAACGTGGAATCCGAACCACGGTGGAGGCCTGGCATTCCCCACATTCAC
>CABEEJ010003471.1:52686-82091 GCA_901482245.1 Timema douglasi | reverse complement strand
GCATTCGCCTTCACATCTTCGAAACATTTCGAAGGAATAAGAAGACTTGGATGTATTATGAACAGATCTGAAATATATTTCACTAAATATGAACCATTTAAAAATATAATAATTTAAATTAACAGGATTTTAGTTTAAGCTATTTAGACAATAAAGATGGCTAAGTGAAACACACCACGCTCCTCTTAGATGGTTTTATGTATGTGTGAATTGATAGAATAAAGGTGGCCTATTTAGTAACATATACACAGTACATTATTTAAGATGCATTAAATGCACATTATTCTCTCTCTCTATCTATATATATAGCCTATAGTTTTTTTTAGCGAATGTAAGTTCAGCAAAAGGAGAAGATAGATGAACTAACAAATAAACTAACGTCTTCATTCTCGGACGATATAATGCCTTGATGGATTTATGGTTACCACAACGTTAACGATATGGACTGTAGATACATTAAGTAGGAAAAAACACATACACAGACATATATATGAGTGCGTGATACACACTAGGGCCTGTCCCGACCAAGAAGATAGCGTTCATTTCTGTAAAAAACAAACAAAACACGCTCGTTATCCTATAGATGTGATTGTCAACTGTTCCTCCTCCTAAACTTATCCATGTCATTCCAGAAGTGATAAATAGGATTGTTTAGCACAAATAAAGTGGGAAACAACTCAATACCGTGACAGAATTTCACTGAGGATTTATAACTGGATGGAGGGTCTATAAATCTATATATTTTTTTTTAAGTAGCGGAAAGAGTTGATTCTCGCTAATGTTTTTCTAACCACTTATAGTTCTTAAGCTATTCACGTCTGGGAAAGCTGTGTGTCGTTTTCGACCAACCAGTAGGTATACTATAAGTTAAAAAAAAACAACGTATTCACTTGATATTGAAAAAAAAGAATTACCTTCGAGAATAATGCTACAAACCGATTTTCATAGGAAGATCCTTTTAGAAAACAAAAACACATGTTTTGCGGCCAAAGTTGACAATCTTTAAATATATTATTAGTGTTTTTTTATGTATATTGATTTTATCTATCAAAGGTGGTAACTGTAGGTAACATTACTTGACGTATGAATACGTGAATGTATATTTAGTAACTTCTATATAATGATATCAGATAATGCCCTTTCTATCAAAATTGGACTGTATAGCACTCTTGGCCAAGGGTGGATTAGGTCATTTATATATTGTAGATCAAATCAACATTAATACAACGCAAGCTCAGCATTACTTGTAAACTTTCACGTTCCTGAGTATCAAATTAAATAATAATTATATGTAATCTAATGTTGGCTGAATATTATAGATAGTAAAAGTTTAGTTTTATCCTTTACTAGAAAATGTAGGAGAATATAAGTGAAACTTGTTACGACAAAGTTTGTATTTTAACAGAATTTGTCGGTATATTTGTTTAAATAATTTAGTAATGTTTGCTTTATCAATAATAACTTAAGCTGCTGCCAAGAATTAGTTTATGTTTAAGTTTAAAAGAAAATGGCTGGTTTATATAAAAAATCAAATTAAGGGGGCCGCATCGGTGAAACGAGACAATGTCACGCAGACTTTCATTTGTAACGCAGTATTTAGTTCTACTATGAGTTATTTCAAAATATGGTTCACATCAAAATAAAACCGAAAGATTCCAACATAGGTCTATTTCCTTAACAACAATATATTTTAAATATTATTAATAGAAACAAATATGTGAAAATTTGAAATTAGCTCATTTCTAGTGACTATTTAATTAAGCATATTTGTGGAGCTTTGAGACTATGCCTGATGAAAACAGCCTCTTTATAATAAGTTTAGTAGCTTTCTTTCCCTTCTTTTTTTATTGAAATGACAAAGGGGGGTTGTAGCTGAAGGGCGAAAGGTAGTATAAGCATAGATAAAATAGAGAAGTATGTCCAAAAATTTACACAGAATATTGTATTTTAAGCCATGTGGTCTGACAGCGATTGATACCATCTTACTGACTAATGCGGCCATAAGAAGTAAAACTTGTATACCTCATTGCTCTACGTTCGCATTTTTTTAAGTTTTCCGGATTGAATGACAGGTGACACCGTTTGGCCAATGAAATGCTCATCTACTTTTCAGTGGTTAAACCATAGTCCAAGATTTTTAATTCACTGTTTGTACATTTTAAAGAATCGTTACAAGTAACTGATGCTGCAGCCATAGAATAGAGAGACATATTCTCTTCATGCTATCTAGCAACGCATACGCGTAATTTTCTGATTCTCATCTCCATTGTGTCACTTTATAGTCCCTCCCTCCTTGATTATTTTTGTGAGCACACGATATTTTTAAAGACATCTTCGACGACAGAATTACTGCGAGTAAATATATCAGGACTTAGTTTTTTTTTTTTTTAATTCGTGTTGATATTTCTATTTTCTCATTTTAATTCCAGTTACAATTTTTCCAGTCTTTTTTCCGAAATAGTTTTTTTCGCATAAAATACCTCGACTTAAGTCTTTCTCTGTTTTGCTTTTTTTTATCACGTCTTACTACCCGTCTGTGATAATCACATAACTACAGTAATGTGGTATGGAGAAATAAGACATAATTTAAGGACATGCACCCACATTTAGGACAGCAAATTCATTAGGCCTACATCCTTTCGAAATTCAAATTTTAAAAATGGTGGTAATTGAAAATATATTAAATTAGATAGAAACCAATGTAATCACAGAATGCACCCAAAATAAATGTGTAGATTAAGGAGAAAAAAAAATCTTAGTAATGTAGTTTTGATATTCAATAGTTCACATAATATATTATAATTATATCTACTTAAGTTCACCTCCTACAATTTTAGAGCTAAGATATTCAATAAAAACTATTATGTATAATTCTTTGATGAATAATATATTACTAAAATAATCATATTGCATTTATTAGTTCTTTAATTGTCTTCAATTATCGATAAGAGTACGTTATTTAATATGAATACAGGTCCTACTCTTGACAAATCAGTAAAGGGAATTGGTAGTTGACTGACACATGACACCAATGGGCTTGTATACAATTTAATGACTAAGCCATCAGTTTACAGACGGGGAAGGGATTTAACATCATTGTTCTTACAGTATTAAAAAAAAGGAGGGATAGAACAAATAAACTGTTTCTTCAGCATATGCGTTTTGCTTATCTTTTATAGTAATCTCAACAGTTCTTAAATATTTGTCATAAGCATTGCGGTTTTTAATCAGGATTTCTCTCTTCATCTTAAAACAGTTTTTGTTTAAATGTCATTATAATCATCCAATAACAGTTAAAATTAACATAAGTAGAAAATCAAACCGAATGTATCTACTGAAGCAAAACTTTAATTTATTTTGGGCCAAAATTGTTTTTATTGTTATAAAAACTGCAAATAATACTGACCTTTTCTCACGTTTCGTTCATCCCTCATCCTTAGAAATATATATTACTACCCCTCCCTTCTTTCTCTTTTGTTTGACGACGTAGCACATATGAAGTGTTTGCATTTATTATTGAAGGTGTGAGGAGAGGGGTTGGAGGGGGTAGTGGGGGAGAGGGAGGAGGGTGTAGCGCACGAATCTCTCCCAAACCCAAAACCTCCCAAGCTATTATGAGTCGTTTTCACCTGTTACTGCTCGAGCCTGGTGTATTCTCTCCTCTTTTCATTAGAGACAATAAAATGTGAGAGGCCCCCTGACCGAGCTAAACACAATGCAGTACAGGGTGTGTCATATCGCTCCATGTTGATACCAACCACAACAACACCCAAACATAGTTTGGCGTCGTCTGGTGACATGCTTGAGTACATCATGTTAGACAATAACTTGGCATGAATGAACGTTAGAGCTTTCTGTTGGGAAAATAATATATATTTACTTGCTTATGTTTTGCGATTAGTCTCCACTTAATTTTAGCACTTTAAAAAAAAATTAATATTGTTACAGTTATTTTAGAAGTATCATATGATTATGTGAAGCTTAATATTATTTTAAAGTTCATAATACAAAAGTAGACTGCTTTTTACTTTCGCATAATTATTCATAATATTTATATGGTATTATATAAATATTAAGCTACGTTAGGACCAAATTTACTTTGATTTTACGAAAGGAAAATTTCTCAACTTAAAAGAATCAACACTTGCTAGGGTATTCCAGACAAAGACAGCCCCAAACCCACAGTATTTCAAACTCTGTGTTCGATATGTGTGCCAACAGCCTCTATGCAAATTTCCGCTCGCTTTATTGAAACCAGACAGAACGGCTGGTGGCGCGCATTTCAAACACAGACTTTGAAATATTGTGTGTTTGGGGCTGGTTTTACTTGGAACACCTTGTATTACCCGCATTGATGGCCACACGAACTAGGGTGTTAACTTAGTTTGGTGCTATTTGTGGTGAAGTGGAGGTCGAGGCTTTAATCCCAATTGGGTGTACTAAAGGTGATTCTTCATATATTGTTTTCCCACTCTTTTTTTTACTTTCAAATGAGGATACATCACTTCTGAGTTCTGCTTTACTCATTCCTACCCAGTAAGTTGAAGGAATAAGTATTCATTATAAGCGATCTTGGAGGATATCAAGTTAATTTGAGTATATGTTAAGTTTAAAGATGTTATAGTTTTGTAAGATAATGGTTGTAAGGTAAGAATGCAAAATTGTGGTGATGTTTATGTCCATATGGTTAAAGATTGCTGCTAAAATATTTTTGTGTTTTTTTGTTGTTATTGATAAAATATTGGAGGTAAAAAAACATTTTAAAGAATTTTTCAATCATTTTTACCGTACAAATATAGTAAAAGCTATAGACCTATACTAATTCGTTTTGCTGTTAAAAATGAATAATCTAAATGGTTGAAACCTTAGGATCATTTCCTTTAAGACTTCTCGAAGAAAGTATTTCTTTAACGTCTATATGGCTGGTAATTTAGGCAGGTAACTATAATCATTATTAATTGTTCGGGTGGGTATTAAGACGCGGTGCCAAAAACAAAATAAAGTTTAAATTTAAAAAAATAGTAATTTCAAACTTAAGTCATATTTTACATTCTATATACACATTTCGAAATGAATAACGTTTTAATATGAAGTGTGAACAAATATAATATTTCTCAAACATCAAAAGCTAAGTTATTGTTGGGAGAGAAGTTTTTTTTTTTTGGGGGGGGGCGGAGGGAAGGAGGGGTTATGGGATGGGGTTGGTTGGTGTTTGTAGAAGTGCAGTGCAGGGTTGACTAATGAAATCCCACATGTAGTGTGTAGGCGCGCAGACATTGTAGTCGGGCATCCATTCTCTCTTTCTCTCTGTTTGGCCTGCATACAAAATGAAGGGATCGGACCTCACCCTCTCAACCCCTTGCCCGGACATTCTTGTAGCCCGGCCGGGGTTGAAAGTGTAGACAGGTAGGATGTGTTAGAACCCATTCGCGCCTCCATGCTAAACACTCGCTTGAAGCAGGGAGGGGGGCAAAGGTGGATTAGGGATGGAAGGATCTTTTGGACATCGGGAGATACTTTACTGGGGAACGCCAGCGCATTGTTTTAGTAAATTAAAAACGAGATTGAAAGGAACATTAGTTAGGAACAGTATTATTGTAGTTTTTATAGCAAAAACATTTCTTTTGTCAAAATATATAGAATATTGCTCCAGTGGATAAGTTTAATTTAATTATTTTATACATTGTAATCTCAATCGTTCTTGAATATCTGTCATGAACTCATGAGCAGAGTGGTAATTGATGAGAAACTTTATAAGCTGAACAGTAGACCTCGTCCCCTCCATGTTACTATCATTACTACAGTCTTACTAGTAGTTCTGTGAACATTAAGGTAAAGGGCCCGTTATTCGTCCCCGCGCCTAATTCCATCCCCCTGGGTTTCACGTCTGGTAAGTGCTGCAGCATGGTGGAAGCTAGTGTTAAACCTCGCCAATGACGCATTAGCGAGTCTGTAATGAACTTGTGGCTCTGTGTTTGTTTTTGCGTGAGTTATTTTTATTTCCATTTTTTGTAAATGTTCGAGTAATTATTTTGTCCACATTTCCAAGGCCATATCTCTTACTAAGGTATGTAAATAAATCACTATATATCTGTAATATATAGCCTATGATGTCTATTTTTACAATGCGTAGGCTACAGGATAAGAAACAAAGCGTGTTTTGAGAATTAGGTCGCCATATTGTTTGTGTATACTGGCCCTGATTTCGTCCCCTAGGTGAGTCCCAAATTTCGTCCCAGGGACGAAATTTAGAACTCTGTCAGTTGGTATAGTATTTTTTATTGGTGTGTTTCTAGATGGGGAAACGTAAGCATTGGAACAAGGAATCTATGATAGAAGCCATAAAAGCTGTAAGGGAATAAAAGATGGGATACAAAACTGCTGTAAAGGCGTTTAATATACCAAGAGCAACTTTGAAGGACTATGTAAAGTCTGGTGTTCAAGCTGAAGAATGTGTGAAAAATAAAATAGGAAGAAAACCTACTTTAACTGAGGAGGTTGAAAAATTGCTAGTCGATTATTGTATGGAAATGCAAAGGAGTTATTATGGAATGACTCTGGCAGATCTTAAGAGGATGGCTTTCCAGTTAGCTATCAGGAACAATCTTTCTCACCCTTTTTCTACAGAGACAGGACAGGCTGGCCGTAAATGGCAGCGTCTTTTTTTGAAAAGACACCCACATCTTTCTGTTAGAAAACCACAAAATCTATCGCTTGCTAGAATTCAAGGATTCACACGTGAAAATGTTCAGAAGTTTTTTTCCATATACAAACAGGAGCTAGAGAAGGTTAATTCTGATCCTTCTAGAATATTTAATGTTGATGAGACGGGCATTTCTGTTGTACAGCATAAAGCGACTAAAATAATAACAGCCAAAGGGAAAAAAGAAGTACACAAGCTGGCTTCTGCAGAACGAGGAGCAACCATCACTGCAGTCTGCTGCATGTCTGCAGCAGGGCAGTTCGTTCCACCCATGTTAATCTTTCCTCAGAAGCAGTGGCAGGTGGAACTGCTAGATGGAGCACCTCCTGGTTCGATAGGTGGTGTCTCTGAAAGTGGGTGGATCAATGGCCCCCTTTTTTCCAAGTGGCTGGAACATTTTATTGTCAAAGTGAGGCCAACTAAAGAAAACCCAATTGTTCTTGTCTTAGATGGCCACTATTCACACACTCGCAACATCCATCTGATCGAGAGAGCCCGAGAAACTGGCGTCTCAATTGTTTGCCTGCCTCCACATTCCACAGCCAAGATGCAACCCATGGATGTGTCTTTCATGTTTCCTCTTAAGACATACTATGCAAAATCTGTTGAGAATTGGCTCTCAAATAATCCGAACCGTATTGTCAGAAAGCTTCAGGTTGCTTCACTGTTTAGTAAAGGCTATATGCAAGCTGCAACCCTGGAAATAGCAATCAACGGATTCAGGAAGACAGGCCTCTATCCTTTCAATCCAGATATTTTCCGTGAAACCGACTTTGTTGTTCAGTCAGCTGGGAATCAGAGTGCTCGTTCAGAGCATCCTTCAACATCTAGAGCTCCGATGACACAGGGCGTTACATCGTTAAGTCCTTTAACACTTGGATTGTCTTTGCCAACACCTGAATATCTATCAACACCAGCTTTTCCTTTAACATGTGGATGCTCTTCATCCCAGAAAATCTCTCCAAAGGACATTAGGGAAGTTCCATCAATTCTGCCTTCAACCTCAAACAGGCGCGGCGAAGCGTTTCTAGTGACAGGAACCCCACACAAAGAAAAAGTTCAGGAGGCTACAGAGAAAAAACGCAAAGCAGAAAATGTTGAAGAACAACCACCAAAAAGTTATCGAAAGAAGCTTCCATTTGCTTCCTCTTCTCACCCTTTGACTAAGACATTGGATCCTAAAATAACCAAGGAATTCTCAAAAATATCCTCTTCAGCTCTTAAAAGATCCAGGACCACCACCGCAACTTCGTCATCAGGAAAACTACCATCAGTCTACAAAGCTTCTTCGTCAAATTCCCAACCCTCCACGTCAGATACTCTGAAAAAGAAGTCTGCTCTCCAACAGAAGCGAAGGAAGCCATTCCTTGATACTTCAAGTGACAGTTCTTCTTATGATGAGACCGAAGTGGTTTATGTGTCAACAGACAATGAGGATAGTGATGACGATGTCGATTGTCAATTTTGTGGGAAACCATTTTCTGGTGACAAATGTGGCGAGAAATGGATCTCATGCGGGAAGTGCTACCAATGGTGTCACGAGTTGTGCACTTCCTGTGAAATAAAGAAACATTTTATATGTGACAGCTGTTTGGATGTGTGATTGATTATCTAATAAGATAATAAGATGATACGCTATTTTTCGAAAGCAGATATTATTTTGTGATAGAAGGCAAATGCTTTTGATAATTTTACTCTTCCCTTTGTATTTTTATATATTTTTTTCATTAAATTATTAATTTAGCATTTCTTAATATTCTTTGTGTCTCTGACTTGTTTTTACATGCTATCTGTGTATAATTTAAAATGAAACAGAGGGGACGGAATCAGGGCCACTTTTTGGAATAATTGGAATGTTCATTTTTGTGAATTTATGCTTTACCTATTTTTTTGGTTCAGTTGTTTCATGTTTCACCAAGTGAACCATAGAATAAAATGTTTAAACTTTCTAACTGCATTAGTTTCAGATCTTAAACTCTAAAGATCAAATAATAGTTAGCAGAAAACAAGTGGGGGACGATAGATGGACCCCCTACCTTATACCTCACTACCTCCATGTTACTATCATTACCACAGTCTTACTAATAGTTCTGTGAACAGTAGACCTCATGTCCTTCATTAGAGTATTATTCTTAAGATTTTTCTTTATATTTCAAGTTGAATTATTTCCTATAATTTTCCCTAGTATTTGAAGTTCATATTTGTATTTAGTGTGTAAGTTAGACAGAAGATAAAAAATACTAAATTCATTATTACATTATATTTATAAAGAATGATTATTGTTCACGTGGTGTAAGTCGTCAGTCACAAGAATTGATGTCAAAAAGAAAAAACATACACATGCCTATTTTTATCTATCTCTAAAGAATGTCTCTCTCAAATTTTGTAAAAAAAATTATCCATGAATTCGGAACTAATCACAGGACAGACAGACAGACAGACAGACAGAAGAAATGACAAACAATCGAGTTAAATCGGAACCTCATCCTACTCTGTTAGTGCAGAGAAAATTTTATCAAATTCCAGAATGATCATGACAGATATTCAAGAACTGTTGAAATTACTAAGTCTAAAAAAATCAAACTACCTATCTACTGAAGTACTATTTTATTTATTGTGTTCACAACAAAAGGTTTTTGCTGTAAAAGCAGCAAATATACGGGAAATAGTTCGCGTCCCTTCCAACACACTTTAAGTTACCTATATAGTTTCAATTTCATTATAATTTTATCCAGTTTTATACTAAGAATCATTGTTTTTAATCTATTAACCCACAAAATTTTGAAACTAGTAGGTATTCTAAGTTTTCAATGTTAAAAACCACATACAAATAACAAATATTAGAAGGTATGTGAAACAAATATTTTGATTGGTTCTCCCTATATCAATTATATACATTTATTTCTACTATTAAAAAAACCTATGATTTGAAGTAAACTGAACATTTTAACATAATACTAAACTTTTCAAAGCCAGATTGAAATATTAACTTATTAACTGTGATTTTGTTTTTTTGTAAAAATAAACTTTTAAAACTTTATTTAGTACTACAATAAATCCTCATTAGACCAAATCCCAGTAGTCCGAAATTCCAGATAATGCGAACACACTTTTTGGAAAGTGGGGAAAAAATTAAGTCAAATGAAATATATTTTATTGGTTGACAAGTACAAAGTTAAAAGAAAATTGTAATAAACAGTGATATCTGATAATAAATGCTTGGGTTTTGATTTAATTAATAATAATTATACTAAATATTACGTTCTATACGTCAGTTAAATAAATGAAAATTGGATTAAACCCATTCAACCGTAATTTAAAATTCGTGAAAATACTGTATACCTGCATTCCTCCGCTTAGTCCGAATTTTTGCTAATTTGAATAAGCTTAAGTCCCAATTTGGATTAACAAGATTCTAGTGTATTTTGAAAACGGTTCCATGTTACTTAAATAGAGATGAGTTATTACAAATATTAAAGTATTTTCAAAATCATATGGTTAAGTATTTGTGATTATCAAATTAAATTCCCGGTCCATTGCGACATAATTATTGGATTTGACAAATAACAATTTGGTTGACAGGAATATATGTGACGTACGAGCTAGCGGGTAAGGTTTACGAATGGTAATGTATTTGGAAGCAATATATTCTGTAATAGAAAAATAGATCAAATATGAGCCTCCTCTCTATCTTTTCCTTCATAATTATACCACTCTTCCGTCTCTTTCTTGTTGTTATCCGTTCCTGTCATTGATGTAAGTATCCGAACCGGTGAGATGAGTAGTGTGAGAAGGACGGGAAATGAAAAGAGCGAGAGAGACGTAGTAGTGAAAACAGCGATGCCACGTTTGAGGTAACGTTATGTGGTTTGCCAGTCTCCTGACTCTCTTCAAATAGAAACGGAGATGAAAAGTATATAGCTTCATGTCTCCTTCGGACCTTACCTAAAATCCCCAATAATAATATTACTACGGATCCTCCCCACTGTAAAACACACGAACCTAATATTTTCTTCAGATCCGACATTAGTACTAGGCTCACAGAGATCATAAAATTACAACACGTGCATAGACTGGTTTTATTTAAAAACCAAGAACAACAAAAACAACAGTGGTAACTTCTATTTATGAATTATCTTCACCGGTATGATGTGAATTGGTTTTTAATATGATACCTTGTAGGGGGAAACGTACAAACCCATATTATAAAGGACCACGGTTTCTGATGATACTGTTTGTTGAAAAACGCAAGCTTTATTTTTTTTAAATTTTTTTTTTTAGATAACTTTCGTCACGACTTATTTAAGTTTTCTTGGTGGAGATTTCAACAGTAGGCTAAGACAGAAGCGTTTTCTCTACCCTACCCCCTTCCCCACCTTGGTCGGAACTTAATAGGTTTGGTTTTATGTTGGGTGGATTTATCGAAGGTATGGTTTATTTATTGTTTATGTGCCAAGTATATATTCTATGAGCCCATATCTTGGCAGCTATTTATAAGTTTTAATTGAGAAATATATGCTAAATGACGTGCTAATATTTGATAAAGTAACTAGCTTTGAATAATTTTTTTTATTTCACATACTTTATGCATGTTTTATAGATAGGTTTTTATGTTTCCATATGTTCTTTCTTATGAAAAACAATGGTGGGGGGAGGGGGGGGGCGGGTGTTACTAAAAGAAAGTTATCATACACTATTTTTCTTGATTGTGCCCTATAAAGACTGTAACATCCATCCCATAAAGATGGTGTGTACACTTTAAAAGTCCACTCTATGATAACTCGGGTAGGTATTGGAAAAACAGTAGCAAATGCCTCACAGGCCCAAAACACTATCGTATCTATCATGATATTCTTACCTTTACTTCACAGTGCCTACCTTTATACCGGCTCCACTACTTGGACAAAATTACTTGGCCTTATCTGTCTCTTTCTTGCTGTAGTCTTACCTCTGTTTGCATACAAAAAATAGAGTAGGACGGACAGAAAAAAAAAAGGGGAGCAAAGAGGGTGAAGAAGGGACGAAACTTCACTCCTTCTTTAGATGGTTTTATTATTATTTTTACCAAAGTTTTTTTGTTTTATTTTCGGGTAGCTAAAGGGACTGAGTGTGTAGTAGGATATGTGGCAACGCGGCTCTTTCTTCTCTTCTCGGGGCCTATGATGCAGACGACATGAATTATAGTCAGGGCCCTCAGGCAGCCTTCTCACTCCTGTTTTCTCTTACCTTTGGTTGGATCTAGCCTTCTTTCCTTCACCGCTAACAAAAGTAGTGCGTTCACAAAGTATATTAGAAAAAAACTTTTTTAGTTGTTGTACATTTGAGGAGGATATTTACATCTGAGAATGTACTCGTCGATAGGATTGATCAAATATTAAAATGTCTGTTCTTCGTCATCTCTGAACACCTCTCTGATATACAGAGAAGTAAAACCTTCGATGGCAGCTCAACTTGTGGAACTACTTTTTTCTCTCTCTCTTATCCGGCATCACTTCCCCTACTATCCATCTCGCCTCCCCTCCTTCTCATATACCCCTTCAGTTCCCCCCTCCATCTTATTTTTCTGTCTCTCCTCTTGGCGCTACCAAAAATGTGCTCAATAATCATTGAAATGAACCATCCATATCTAGTAAAAGGCAAATTACCTAATCATATTCTTCCAAACACTATCCTTTTACATACGTTACCCAGCCCTTGATCTCCCTCACCCCCCCCCCCCTTTTTCTTGGGCTTGGACTGACAGTTAATTACTTTTTATTTTATAGAGAAAATATTTTTTTAACAGGAGGCATGAGGCACGATTAAATAATATACAACTTAATTTGTCAACTGCTCCTTGATTTCTTTGTGCAAGAATTTTTTTAAGGAACGGTTATTTCAAGGGGCAATTTATAAATTCTCGTCACATTTATCACTAAGGAATAAAGGTATTTCAACATGTTTCGAGGACAATATTAAGTTAACTGGTTTTTAACGGAGGAAGAATTACATCTTAATACTGTGTAAACATTGGCATAATGGTGATTATCTCTTGTGAAATACATTGTAAGATATTGTTGTCTTATCTTAATCACTGTTGGACTAAAAAGAAACACATTAATGAAGTTAAAATAAACATTTTAGTTGAATATCATTATACAGAAATGATTGCTTCTGCCATACTTACTTATTTGACTGACTAGATTAACCTAAACACAGGAATTGGAAAAAAAAACTGAATATACAACTTTTTCTTAGGGGTTTTGATGTTCCCCACAGGAATCTTTAAGCTCCTCTATTCATGCTACAAAGTAAACCTCGTTTTTTATATTTTAATTTATTTTATCGTCATTTTATATGGATCTTATGATGCAGTTCATAAAATAATTTATGTCCGTTTTATTTGGTTCCACTTGACGGCCTGTCATCAATTGTGCGTTGGAGTCTTCAACTCATTGAAACTATTTGTTGCGTTTCAACCGTATGATATATCATTTTATGTTTCTTATATATGTTAAAACACACACACACACACACACACACACACATACTTGCACAAACTAAGGAATAAATTCTATAAATTTTAAGGTTACACAGGTACTCTTATGTGAATGCAATTATTTTACTCCTAATTTTCGAAGATTTTAGCCCTATGGTACATTTAAATGTTTAGAGAGGTAAGCTTAGTCTCTATTCAAATACTTGATGATGTCTACGATTTGATATTTATGTACAAATAAATCCTTTTGTTCAAAAAGTGCACCCCTTAGTATTGTTGTTTTAAACATAACCAGTCGACTATTAAAGTTTTTAATTGGTTTTGGTAAAAAAGGCCCATTTAATTATTTTATTGTTTAATATTACGAGCAATAGCTAGGCTTTAATAGTGAAAACTTAATTATGATTTTTTTACGCCAAGTGTATTATTTAACCACCAGATAAGAAAAATCTCGATGATGCACCACATATGAAGAAAAAAAGTTTTGATTAAATTATTTAATAAATAAAAGATTTGTAAGCTCTTTTGCTAAGGTCAATACACTTTCAAGCTAACATTTTCAAATACATAGTTAACCATAATATATTTTGGTTTTTATAATATCGTATGTGCACGTATATTTTCAATTAATGTTTTATTAGGTTTATAAATCTTTAAGAAAAGGTGATCTGAATACATAAAAACTATTGTTTATGCGTTTTGGGAATACACAATTAAATATATCATTTTTTTTCTAAATATTTATGGTGTAATAAATAAACTAGCTCTCATGTCGGTAAAATCCTTTTTAAAGAAAATCTCTTCGAACCTTATATAATTTTTTGAATTGTGGAGTGAGAAACGAATAAGGATAAAAATCAAGTCATTGTTTGTGGACACATGTGTTGTGGCGATTACTGCTCACGCTTTCTACCTCTTTCTTTTTATTGGAGGGAGAGATAAACAAATATATATATAATACAACAAATTGAAAAATAAATTAAAGTCATTATTGTTTTATAAATTTTAACTTTTCCAAATAAAATTTAAAAAATAAATATATATATACACATACACACACGTATGACATCTCAATACCCGTTTGAGCTATATTCATACATTAAGTGCGCTAATTGAGTAGGTAGTCAGACACCTTAGCACAGTCGATAGAATGTCTACCTACTGAGCTAAGGGTCCCGGGTTCGATTCCCGGCAAGGCCGAAAGTTTATCTTTGATGAAAATATGGGCTTACCCTTTCACATTGATAAATTGACGGCCGGGGACTCGATATTGTGCCTGTACTAGTCTTAAATTAGATGATAAGGCAGATTAAGCTTACAACAAGCCTAGCAAGCCGTTGGTGGAAAAATATCTGGATCGAATAAAAACTGACCCAGGCTATAGCCTGGAAACAGTAAAGAATGTAAATTTTTTTTTAATAGGGACGAGCAATGGATAGCTTTATAATAAATGTAACAGTATTTGTATGGAGCGAGAGTAATAAACAATCTAAAGAACACCAAGATCAGTTAACACGACTGCGATTCAAACACGGGTCACCGGCAATCCAATCCAACGCAAGAGGGATACGCTAAATCATGTGACAATAGATGCTGGATGCCGGTTTAAAAATAATCAAATAAATATACTATTATATTTACACAAGCTAAATATATAATTATTATTTATATTTAATGATTGGTAATCATTCATTAAATGTATTATTTAAAAATACACCAGGGCACAAGGGCTGCGGATTTGGTAGGCTAAACCTACGACTATGGCTCCGACTCCTTTAGGCCTATTAATGGCAAATTTATATTAATATTATTATTATTATGGGGAGTATGCCCATGACAAACATTAAAGAAAAGTTGATATTATCACCATGTGTTAAAAAAATTAAAATAAATGCTTAGACTGTTGCTCCAGTCGAAACATTTATATATTAATTAGTAATAAAAAATTATTATTATAAAATCATTTGACTATAGTAAAATTATGACTAATTAATACACATTAAAATGCTAAGTAATAACATGGTAGTACAAGACATCTCATCACCAACACGTGGATCATCAGATTAGTTCTTAGTTTAATTGAACTTAAAATATATTGATTTGATTAAAATTTATGGATAAGTAAATTTCCTAAATTCTTATGAGAGTAAATATGCATTATTCTATGCATATAATAAATTAAAACTAATAATAATCACAATTGAAAATTACCCAATTCTGAATTTTCTCTTTTTGTCTGTGTGTCATCAAAGTTTTGATAGTTAATAATCGTGACATTAAGATAAATCCTTGATTATGTTTATACCAGTAAGAATCGAGTTTGACACTATTATGAGTTTTTTTAAGTCGGGGTTGGTACCTTTTTAGGGAATCCGACTCCACCCAAATTGCTTCAGACTCTTGACTCCACAGCCCTGCTGGGCACGATATGTTTGATGGGTGGATCATGTACGTGCTAAATCAAAGGTTCTGAGCTCGATTCCCTTGTCTAGGTGTATTTAACTTTTCAACATATATTTCTGTAAAAATGTTAACTTAAATATTCAATTTTAGAGGTAAGTTTAGTTGTAATTTTACATATTTTGTATCGTAAAATTTGAAAGGTCAAATAAAGATTATTATTATTATTAGCACCGTATCTTACTACCTTTTCGGGTTATACGCACTTACGCTAATGTGTAACGGTAGGGTGATTGTGAGATGAAATGAAGGAACTACAGTTTAACGTGGAATCCGAACCACGGTGGAGGACTGGCACTCCCCACATTCACAATATGTCTTGTCAGAATCAAATAAAGGAAATAGAATTAAATTGTTTATGGTGACAAGGGAGGTTAATTATTCATTCGACTAAAAGGTTTGATCTAATACACAATTTTATTTGTAATTTAGTAAAGAAATGTCTTGTCATTGTTTATTTATATGTTAAATATATTTATGATAAATTATCTCCTATAATTAATTGACCTTAAGATTTATTTTATGACATATTTGTAAAGTTCCCATTAACAGTTGGTGAAATAAATTCAAACAATCTCTAGATCAATGTAAACGTTTTAAAATATTATACATAATTATTAATGTTGATCTCACTGCCCAATTTTTTTGTTTGTGTTGGTTGTTGGGGGTATATGTTTCTATGATTATAAATGCAGTTGAATATATTTGCAAAGTTTTCATATGTGAGGTTACAGTGAAGGCTGGTTGGTGAATACTTTGTAAGGGTGTTTGAAGCTTAGAAAATGTTGAAATCAAGGACAAAGTTCAAATCTCCTTCGATTAGACTTCTTCCCTCACGGTAGAACAAATATATCATTTTTGTACAACATTTTGAAGAAAGAGGGTATAATTCGATGAGATTTGTAATATTTTATTTAGTTTGATATATTTCAACAGATACTCGTTTATTTTTAACATAGTCTCACTCGATGATTTTGAGGATCCGATGTCAGTGGGTTAAAATCCAGTTGGGGTCTATTTTCGAAATCGAAGTAAAGCCCTTAGTTCCATGTCAATTGTGATATGTTAAAGTACCTTGTAAGATATGTAAAATTCCTTTTCCCGTCCAAATTCACAGGCCCTTTCTCTCCCGCTCATATATACTCTCATGCTCTGATCTAATCAATCGGTTCGGAAAGTGCAAGTTAATTACGCCACATAAATAAATAAGCAGTAAACGCACAGATATTCACTAAAAGAAACACATCGAAAAACCAAGTAGCAAATCAGAATAATATTAAACTTTACCAAGAACACCTCCCGGCTGGGGAATTCAGCCCATTGTTCTAAATTGGCAGTTAATATCGTGTATTACCTAAAAGAGAACAAAGAATATATTTTTTCTAATATTAAATATACGATTAGGCGAGATATACAAACTGTCATTATGTAACAACAACAACAATAATATATGTAGTCCATAATGCTTTAATTTGCAATTAAGCTTATGTTTTAAAATATCAACACGAAACACTGATTTCTGGTTTTATTTTTGATTATTTTATAATAAGTTGCTGTTTTATAAAATAAACCTCTAGTTCCTTTTGTTAGGGCTTCTTCTTCCGCGTCTTACTACCAGTTCAAGCTATACCCTGGTAGTGCTTATTAAATTACAGAAAACTTCTAGGGACCAAACTATCATCTAAAATATGTAGTGTCAATGGTTTTTCTCTGGATTTCTTTGGTATTTTACTCTGGTATTTGATACTTTTACTTTGAGATGCTTTGGTATCTAACTCTGGTCTATGCTGTTTTTCTCTGGGATACTATGGTATTTAACTCTAGTCTATGCTGGTTTACTATAGGATGTTTTGGTATTTAACTCTGGTCTATGCTGTTTTTCTCTGGGATACTATGGTATCTAACTCTGGTCTATTCTGTTTTTCTCTGGGATACTATGGTATTTAACTCTAGTCTATGCTGGTTTACTATAGGATGTTTTGGTATCTAACTTTGGTCTATGCTGTTTTTCTCTGGGATACTATGGTATTTAACTCTAGTCTATGCTGGTTTACTATAGGATGTTTTGGTATTTAACTCTGGTCTATGCTGTTTTTCTCTGGAATGCTTTGGTATTTAACTCTTGTCTATGCTTGTTTTCACCGTGATACTTTAGTATTTAACTCTGGTCTATGCTGGTTTCTTTTCTAAGATGCTTTGGTATATAATTCTGGTCCATGCTGGTTTTCTCTGGCATGCTTTGATATTTTGCTCAGGTATAATAGTTTTCTTTGTGATTCTTTATTACTTTTCTATGATATATTTGTTGATCTGTTCTTATCCGATTAAAGCTACATTATATTACTTATTTGACTGTTTATGATTGAAAATATTTATTCACTTACCTTGATATCTCACGATTTAAATTAAAAAAAAAAACCATTTGATTCTAAGTGCATTGATTAGTGAACCAATATACTAAAAGTGAACACATTTGCCAATGCTATCTATGACTGTTTTGTTGTCACAGCTTGATTTTTTTTATATTTCACTTAATTTACACCACTTTTATTGTCATCCTTGATGGTCTTGGGGTAAAGGGCCCCGATGTTTGTGGGCTCAAACCCAGACAAGGTCAATGTGTTTTTTTTACGGTAAAAATCCGTAGCACTAACTTCCTTCGAAGGGGTAACAAAGCCGTCGATCCCAAATAGAATGTGGCATGTAAAATAACCCTGGAAGGTATGTGCAAATACCCATCCCGGCAAAATTGGTAGGCCCTTTTGTTCTCGCTCATAGAACTTCTCGTGTTCTTATATAAACAGTAGGTTCAGAAAGTGCACGTTAAACACCTCAAATAAAAACAATAATAAACCAATTCTTTCATAGACTTATACTATATTTAACCGCTTAGAGGTTATAAACCTCTTTAAGTGTTATTCTTTAACATACATAAATACATTTTGATTTCATCTAACTAATTAAATTCATAATACTAGTTTGTTTATTTCCAGCTGTTTATTTTTATTGTAATAATAAAAAGATGCTGAAGATTTTCAACATATTTTGATATAATAAAATATTTGTTTTGAATATCGGCTCATTGTACCCACTGCTCTAGTCTAAAAACACGTGTTTTTTTTGTCGCCTCACACAAACTCATTTGTTTACAATTTACCGTATATTGTTCCCTAATAGCTCTGCGAGTTGTGTTGTTGAAAGCCCTTCATGTTCGGATGTTAAGTTGGGATGGAATGTCAAAACGCCGGGACAGGAACATAAAAAAGTCAGGAGGTAGTTTGAAAGGTTTAGAAGCAAAGTAGTAGTAATAATAATAGTAGTAGTGGGGAGTGAGGACGTAGTTCTAAATATGTACGGTAGAGTGTGAAGGGTAAGAAGGAACCACCATCGCGCCGTAAACATTACACATATATTAATGAATAGTTTCAACATCGGCGTATATTAAAACGGAACGACGTGTGAAGAGGCTATAGAACGCGATGTGGTGCGGCAAGTCACTTTCTAATATCCCCCCCCTCCTTTGACCCCCCACCCCCTCCTCTACGAATGTTAAACCTATCAACATATGAGTGGAAAACGGAATAGGTTTATTTCCATCGAGAGAAACATAATTGATGAAAGTTCGTTAATAAAAAAAACCCACAAAGTTTACGGCTAATCCCCCTGTTAGCGATTAAAACTATTAACGATTAAAAAAAATAAATCATGTGTCAACTACATTCGCGGATGTTGTTATCTTGGAGGAGAAGGGGGGAAATAACCCCTTAACTTCTCCACTTCTTCTGAACATTTGACACACAAACTATCGTAATATAAATAAATAGTTAGGCCTAAGTATTTTATATAAAAAAAATCTTGTGAGCAATGTTTGAATTAAACTTATTTATAAGACTTATATAATTAATTCGGTTACCATATAATTCGCGTTTTTCAATTGTTACCAAATTGTTTTAATTTTCTAATTTAAAGTGAAATTGGTTTCTTTCTGTTCTCTCTAATAGCAAATTATTATTATTATTATTATTATTATTATTATTATTATTATTATTATTATTATTATTAGCAGCACCTTGTCTTACTACCCGTTCGGGTTATACGCACTTACGCTAATGTGTAATGGTAGGGTGATTGTGAGATGAAATGGAGGACCTACAGTTTAACGTAGAATCCAAACCATGGTGGAGGCCTGGCATTCCCCACATTCACAAGATGACTTGTCAGAGGTGAATCTAATAGCAAAGAGTTAGTGACGCCTATGATAACACTTATATTTATTTTAACAAAGTACCGCGGGAACAAATTGATAACTATCTCTACAGACGATCGAATAAATCGACAACAGGATAAGATGTGATGGACATAAGTGAGATGTTTATATAGTTTATATTCAATTGGATTCAAGAACCATTTAAGTGTCGAACATATTTATTTATGTATTAGGAAAAAAAGATTATGTTCTCACTCTCATCGGTGGCCACATAATCTAAAGACGTCACTCTCTTACAAGACCAGACTGTCATTTACTGGGAGATATGGGTTCAAATCCCGTGCGCGTTTACTGAGAAATTTTTTCCTAAATGTATTTACACTTTTTCTCCACGAAAATGCTGTTATATTGTCTTTGAATTAAACTTTCTCATCCCTAAATCCATTAGCTTAATTAATACATTTACTGTACGTACAACCCGAACGGTTAGAAAGACGTGGTGCTAAGACCCTAATTAAAAAAGATATTCCCTTCGAAATAAAGGTGTACTTTTTTTTCTAATAATTGAACGATTGTACTTTACTCATTTATTATATTCTGATATAAAATGAACGTTTTAATAATGTTTGTATGTTTTAAGGAGATTCCAACACGACTATTCTGGCATAATTCTTCATTTTTTTAAAAATTTCTTATAAGAGTGGAACTATGTTTTCTTGTGACGCTTTAGTCTGTGACTTGGAGCTCTAGCCGTGCGAATGATTTGAAGGGAGGCCTAAACAAGGTGAAGAAAAGCTCGGAGCAAGACCAGCTCGAGACACCGGCCACTACCGAGGACATACCCGAGGCTCCATTGGACCAGGCTCCCTCGACCTTCCTCCTCGGACCATTTGGGGCAGCCGAGCTCACATTCCAACTATTATTATTATTGTACCGCGTATTACTGCCCTTTTGGGTTTTACACTGATTTACTAATTACGCTAATGGTTTAAGGGATGAGTGAGGTTCTATTTATAGGAAGTGTAACTGCATTGGCGTGGAGGGAGAGTGGAAAAAACAACCTTAGTACACTCGGCTAAGATTCAAGCCTTGATCCTCCAGTCTTCGGTAGTCTAGTCTACTGTGACAGTAGTGCCTTAGACGATCCGTCCACCGAAGTGGGTAACTTCTTGGTAGTCTTTTACTGGGAGATTTGTTTACTCCTGAGACAAGACTTTAAATACGGTCCTCAATGACACTCGTATAGAGCGTATATATAATCAACGTTTGGGCATCAGCTGATAACCCATTCGACTTGAACTGATTGTTTTTCTTATTCTGGGAGATCGGTTGACTCCCGAGACTAGACTGTAAATACCTCCTTAAGTTGAAGCTCTTTTTTTGGGCACGTCTAGGCGCAACACTTTTAGGTTGGGTAGGAAGAGAACAGGAGTTTATTTTTTACAATAAAGCATTTTTGTTTTGGCTAGAACAAATAAATTAGTTTCAGTAGACACGTTTAGTTTAATTTTATACACATGTTAATGCCATCATTTATCATATGCCTGTCATGAGCATAATGGCATTTGATTGAGTAAAATATTATTCTTTCAAAAATTTTTTATTGTAGAATGGTATAATTAATAAAATATAAATTAATACTACTAGTGCAATTACTCCACCTAATTTATTTGGGATGAATCACAATATTGCGTGTGCGAATAGAACATATAATTCTGAATGAATATGAATAGGGGTTTTCAGGTGTAAAATTGTCTGTGTCTCCTAAAATATAGGGTTCTAATAGGGTTAAAATTATTAGTTTCTAGCTAAAAGACACCTTTAACGAATATTAAAAATTAGCTCTCATTCACTTCCACCCCATCTTAACTATTCCAATGACACTTAAGGTGGGGATGTAAGGGACGCGATAAAAGGCCAATTTTTGTGCAATTTTATATTAAAAACTTATTTTGACTAAAAATAAATCAAATATTGCTCCTGTAGAAACATAGAGTTTAATTTTCTTCACGTGGTGACCTCAAAAGTTGTTGAATATCTCTCAAGTGTGTCCTGGAATTTAATGACAACTTTTTATCTTAATTTAAAAAAGTTTCGCATCTAATGCCGCTATGCTTATGACAGATATTCAATAAGTCTTTTTATCACCCTGTGAAGAAAATTAAATTATGTTTCTACTGAAATAATCTTTCATTTGTTTGAAAAAAAAAGAGGTTTTGCTATAAAAACTGCAAAAACACTGGCCTTTTATTGATTTCCCTACATCCCCACCTTAATAATAAACATCTAAAGCAATTACTAGAAATAGGAATATCTGGATATTTAGAAGAACCTAAACACACATAAATTTGTCTGGCACTACTCGGAATCGAACTAGTATCCAGTGTATGTTCGATCTTAATCATTGAGTGGTAAGTTGTTTTGTGAAGAGGGTTGGGTGGAAAGGGGAGGGGGGGGGTGCAGGGGACTGGATGTTCGTGACGGCTCACAGCTATAAATATTTTAATAACAAAAATATCCAAACAGGGCTGTCTTAAGGCATTTTAAGGCCATGGGCCCTCACTTTATTTTAAGTCCCCCTTCCTAATTTTAAAGCAAATATTTTTTAACAGTTTTTTTTTATGGATTGGAAAATGTTAAATTGGGTGGTGAATATAATTAAAAAAACAAATAAAAACTTTTTTTTTTCAGTGTTAGCTTTGTGTAGGTATTCGTGAAGTTAACTTATTCAAGTCTGAATATTTGTCATGAGACGTTAAGGGAATTTTAAGCACACTATTCTCGAGTCCGATTGGTTATTGTCCCCGAGTGGATTGGATCGGTTTCTTGTGTTTAATGGTTGGATTTTTTTCGCTTTTGAGTTTCTGTTTAATTTCCCTCTCTCCCCCTCTCTCCCTATTGCAATATGGATTATTTTATAACTAATGACAACTAAGCATGTTTGGACACAAATACGTAGATATGAAAAATTAAATTAATAACAATCAAATACTTTATTCACATTATGATGGTAGCCTATTAAATACAACATATAAAATAGTTTTTTCACTTAGATAAAAGGAGTTAAGATTCTTTCTTTTGGGGATTGTTTTAGTGCTTTAGAACTGTCCTCATAATAAATACCGTATTTGCACTAATTTTCTTACGAATCAACGTATCTTACAGCTGTAAAAAGTTATTAGCTCTATCGTCACCTATTCATGCATAAGTCATGTTACATGCATCCGTCACGTTTGATAGCTATTATCCTTACAGTTCAAACTCTTTAGTCCGGCACCTTTGGAACCTGAAAAGTTGCTGACCGCATAATTCTACTCCTAAAAATCATTTATACATCCCTTATACCTGGGCCTTAAGCTTGCCATATCACTCTCTTGGTTTGAAGGTAGAATAAAGCTTAAAACAGAAAATAATACCCAACCTTTCACAACTCTTGGTCTCTTTGAAGACAATTAAGGGTTAAAATACAGGCTAGAATACATGACAAAACAAGATGGTATAACCAAAAACTCTCGGCTGCATATATGTAAACAACTTTGGCGCCTTTATACTACTACAGTAGCCCCATGGCTTCTTTGGTGCTGACTGACAGCTCACAGCTGTACTTCTGACAGTCAACATTTAGGTATATACCTAAATTTTGAATGCTAGAAGTGAGAGCTGATAAACACATGTTTTTACAGATCATACGGTTCGACGTAGGGATACATAATTTGGTCTGGTAACGTATCAAAGCCGTCAGTTGTCGGCTGTGAGCTGTCAGTCAGCACCAAAGAAGCCATGGGGTTACTGTAGTAGCACCGTCCTGGTGGCCGACCCTCATACTAATGGCGGCAAATTCAAAACGTACCAAACCACAACATGACGGACTCGAGAATTTTAACCGTACCAATAAAATATTACTAATAATATAGTAGAATATTATCATTATTGGCCACAGAAAAATATTTCTTTTCCCTAAAAAGCCCTTTAAAGCCCATTTGTTAGAAAATCAAGGTATAAGTATATTTCACTTTACAGAGTATGTAAAGGGCCACCATTAGCACCCTTTGACATAAAGCTGACTTCATAGTTTGAGAACTTAACTACTTTAATCCCCCGCCCCCATCCCCCGCTCATTGGTTTGTTGACGTATCACGTGTTTTCTGATCTGGCAGAGCCTATATAGTGTCTGCGAGAGGTAGACTGAGTCGCAGTTTGGTTCTATTTGTTATGCCGCAACGACTTTAAACTAAAATAAAGTTATTCATTCATTTCAAAATGATTCTTTTATTTTAAATTTTAATACGTATTTCCAGTGAGTACGTTTGAGTGTGTCCATAATACATATTAATTAGTGAAGATGTATGTTGGCATTTATGTAAAACTTTCTTTGTTTGTTTCTTGTTGTTTGTAAACCATTTCTTCAGCCAAACAAATAATCAGTTGTTTAGAGAATACTGAATATCTTTAAATATACTCAAGTAGAGAGAGAAGATGATTTTACAAGCTTAAATATATCAAAAATAGACTTAAAGCTATTGTCTAACTAGTTGGAAGCATTTTTCCTCGTGTTTAAAAAAGCTGATATTTTGAGCGGAGAATAGCGACGTAACCATAATAATCGATAATTTAGCTGAAATGACCTCGGTATTAGGTTTAATAATAACTATAATATAAATACTTCACCTCACCACTTTATCTTTGCAGTGTAGTATTTATGAATGTATGTTAAGGTGAGAATGTAGGAGACATGAAAAAAAGTTAATAGTTTTTGCAGATTTTATAACAAAACTTCTTTTTGGCCAAAATAAATCAGATAGGCCTGTTGCTTCAGTAGAATCTCAAAGAGTTTAATTTTCTGCACATGGTGTTATTAACAAGTTGTTGAATATCTGGCGGTATTAGATGATAAACTTTTTTAAACAATAAGAAAAAGTTGTCATTAAATTACAGGACATCCTTGACAGATATTCAAGAAATGTTGAGGTCCCCATATGAAGAAAATTAAACTCTTGTGTTTATACTGGAGCACAAATTAATATATTCTGACTCAAATAAAAAGTTTTGATACAAAAACTGCGAAAACACTTACCCTTTCTCGCTTCTTCTTTCTACCCTCCCACGTTAAGGCGAGTCATGTATCCAATCTCTGGCCTCCTGGGAGCCATCATTCCACCCCTGGTGTCTGATAGTAGGATACAGCTTAGTTACTATACCTCTCGTCCAAGTTTGAGCTGTCGCCTCAATCGTTACTGGAGTATACAATAGTTTTAATACTGTCCCATGAGCTTGTCATATAAGCCAGATATTCAAATCCCCCAGTGCTGTGTTTTAAACGCTAGCACTGCTCTCTTTGCCAAGTTCATTTGTTAAGTCGTGTTCAAATCTAAACCTTCTTCTCAAGCTTTCGTCCGTGAAGATACGTTGCGTGAAACGGAGGAAACAAAATAAAGTAAATAGCCTATCATTTGTTATGAAACACTGTCAGTAAAATACTTCCAAAAAAACACAAGGAGTAAATTAAGGGCCGACATATTGTCTAAACGTTTTCTTTGGAAATATCGTTCAAGTTCCTTTTTTTATAAGTTCTCAATATAAAGGGGAGGTGTGAGGATATATTAGTGTTTGGGATCACACTTACAGTAAACTCCGAATCGCTAGGTTTTTTCCCCCCTTTTATATCCCTCCAAGCTAAACTCATTTTAGTTACGTCAATGGAGCAGGGGCGAAGAAATTTAAATTTGGAGTTAATGTACCCGAAGTTGCTTGGAGGGGAAACTGGAAACCATTTAGGATTAAACACCTTCCTAAATGGGCTTACAAATGCGGGTACACTTGCTCAAGATACAACTTTATTCACCTCTATCACATGGGCTTAATACGTATATAGGCGTATAGCCTGATCGGGTAGTAAGACACGGTGCTAATAATAAACACGATTTAAAATAACTTTAAACAATACTACTCACTATTCTAAAATTAAATCGCCTATGTTCTCTTTTAGCGTAACCATGTGTCATTTCATACACACACACACACACANACACACACACACACACACATGCTTAGTTCGCGATTACTACCAAATATGTAGATCAATTTTAACGAAACTTAGCATGGACATTCTTTGAACCTAGGCCGAACGACGCATCTATATAATTTTGAGATCTTGTTTTTCGTTTCAAGGTGACGGTTGCTTGGAAAGTGTTTTGTTTGTTTGTACTGAGGATGGTTTTCCCTCAAGTATTTCCCCGCTCTACCTCCACTCAAATTCTGGTGCATCTCCCTTTGAATTTTGCCTTCCTCATCCCTAGCGGAATTAAAATGTTAATAGACACGTAATACATTTTACAGGGAAAAACAACACGGTGTTAAATGTAATAATTAAACGATTTTTTTTAACGATTCACGTTAATCGGTGATGTCTATTTTAGATACCACTTGTTTTGATGAGGAGCTTATATGTAACATTTAGTCATCCTGTCATGTCTAAAAGGGGCGTAGATGTTTGTAGCCACGTTGAACAATATGGCGTTAAAGATTTTTTTCTACTAGCTGTAACTAATGAAACAAAAGCTAGGGAACAAGTATAGGGGTACCTTTTTTTTTTCTCCGCCCCTTCAAACGTACAGGTGGCGTCCCTAATAGGAACATCAAAGATTTCCTCTATGACCCAATGAAAAAAAGAAATAATGGAGACAAAGTTAAAATTCTTTTGTAGTCTCTCCCTTAAATAGGTTACCTATATAAAAACTCGTCCTTTCAGTTAAGTCTGGGGGCAAATAATATGTAAGAGATTTAAGAAATCAATCCAAATTTAAGTTTTACCTTGATCTCATGTAGCGCTAAAGTCTCACAATAAGTATCTGGACAGTTCAAAGAAAGTTCTATAAATGACATCTAAAAGTTTAAAAAAATCACACATTATTTTTCCAAAACCAATAGACTACTAAATGAATATATTTGCTAAAATCGCTATGGCACGGTTTCATTCCGGCATCTGATGCATTTCATTTTGAGAGTGACTAGGCGAGTCCATGGTATATTCTCATTTTATGAATTAAGATGGGGATGTAGGGTACGTAAGAAAAGGCCAGTGTCCATGCAGTTTTTATAGCATACATTAAAAAAAAAGCTTTAGTACAAGCAAAGAGATCAATTTTCTTCACATGTTCACATCAACAGCCTTTGAATAGAAATACATTTTGATTCAATACAAGCAAAGAGATCCATTTTCATCACATGGTCACACCAACAGTCTTTTGAATAAAAAGAAATATTGCTTCAATACAAGCAAAGAGATCTATTTTCTTCACATGGTCACATCAACAGCTTTTGAATAAAATGAAATATTACTTAAACACAAGCGAAGATATCCATTTTCATCACATGGTCACACCAACAGCTTTTGAATAAAAAGAAATATTACTTCAATACAAGCAAAGAGATCCATTTTCTTCACATGGTCACATCAACAGCTTTTGAATAAAAATACATTTTGCTTCAATACAAGTGAAGAGGTCCATTTTCTTCACATGGCCACATCAACAGCTATTTAATAAAAAGAAATATTGCTTAAATACAAGCGAAGATATCCATTTTCTTCACATGGCCACATCAACATCTTTTGAATATCTGTATTGAGCATAATGGCATTGGATGAGAATTTTTTATGAAGAGAAAAAGTTTTCATTAAATTTCAGGATATCTTTTACATTTATTCAAGAAATATTATAACTATGTGAAGAAAACTAAACTCTACGTTTGTACTGAAACCATATATGATTTATTTTGACCAAAAAAAGTTTTGCTACAAAAACTGCAAACACATTGACTTTTTCTCGCGTTCCTTACATCCCCACCTTAATTATCTCATGTTTAAAAAGTTTTTTTTATCTCACGTTTATTTAGTTATGGCTAACTTATAGCTTTTATTGTCTTTACCAAATTACATTCTTGTACATACATCATAATTTTTCTTGCCGTCCAAAATTGATTATAACTTATGCTTTGACTCTTTTAATAATCATTGAGCCAGTAAATAATGTGTGATAAGTGATAAAAATTCATATGCAACTAAAGGTGTTTTCCTCCCTCTTTGTGATCAGATAAAAGGCTTGAATAAGAGAGTAAATATCCCTCTCCCCACTTCCCCTAATTCCCCCCCCGGTCCATCATCAGCCTCTTCCAGGCAACGTGTGCGGAATTGCAACTTTTTCTATAGCTTACATGACTCGCATTGCGAGGTTGATGTTACGAGAAAAGAAAAAAATATAAGTCAAGTTAGTGATGAGTTAGATTAGTTATTTCACCCTTAGGTCATTTCCGAAACTATTAAAAATCAAACCATACAGACTCTTTGGACGCACATTTATATTGAATTAGGGGAATATAATAAATTAAGTTGAAGGATCACTTGCATCAGTTACCGCATGGTCTAAGGCGTTACTTTAGCAATAGACCAGGCTAATGATTACAGGGAGATTGGGGTTAGAATCCTGGTCGGGTGTACTGAGGGTGGTTTTCCCTAAAAATTGTTTTCCACTCTGCTTCATGCAAATACGAATACACTCAATCCCAATTCGACCTTTCTCGTTCATAGCTCACTAGCATAATTAGTACATATACTTTTAACTTGAACAGGTAAAATATTTTTTTTTGGGGGGNGAGTCACACATTTTTAACGACCATTCTTTTCATGTTTAGTTTTGGGTCCTTGATAATATATATTTAGGCCTATATAAAATGTCGATTATACCACCCTTAAAGGCTTTACGCATTTTATCTCTACCAATGAGGTAGAAATGAGGAAGGTGAAATTAAAAGAACTATACCCACATTTACGCATATGAAGAGTGGGAAACATTTTAGGAAAATACTTCCTCATTATATCCTAATGAGATTCGACTCCCCGACCTTTCATCAACGGTAAACCAGACTATATAAGCCTGACATTCAATCTGCATAACCGCCGATAAGGGTTATTTTATATTAAAACCTTTAATTACGCTTCGAAGAAATCATCATTAATATTTTTTGTTCAGCCCGACAAAAATAGTTTTGGAATTATTATTTCCCGTGGTAGACAATTCAATTAGTGTAAAATATTAAAGTGAACTAATTATTTGTACTGTATCAGTTTTTTTTAAAATAAAACAACATATATACATTTTTTAATCGTTTAGTTTGTTATTCAATGGAAGCGGCAAAGTGGCCCTGTACTGTTAAGATGCCTACTGTTATAAAACTAAAGTGTAAAGGACCCTGAGGGTAAAGTAGAGAATTGGATGGAAGGTTATAGACGTTCAAGACTTAATTACTTTATGGATATTAATTAACGACAAATTTTAATGCGCAAAGCTTTGTGGGTAACTTCCCCCTCTTCCACCCTTCCTTATAAGTTTCCGTCATTCCTTTATTACATCATGCACTCATGAGAACAAAATTTTTTTTTTTTTTGTTTAGTGAGAAAACTTTTTTAATTTATTTTGTCATTACAAATTAATACATATAAAAAAATAAATACTTTAGACACACAATCTTTCCGTGGAAGATGTTAAAAAAAAAAAAAAAAA